>CAXHWN010000001.1:15000-32500 GCA_964020975.1 Hermodice carunculata | reverse complement strand
AGAACCACCATCAGTGCCGCGGTTGTGTGGATATCCAGAGCTGGTGACGCCGAACCAAGTGGTTGATTGCTCCCTGAAGCTGTCACGATGGCAGTGTTCACTAAACTGTTTTACTAGTAACTGTTGTTACATGGGTGGTAGAAACAGACCAATAGGGAGCCGGAAAAAGTGTTGATTAAATCACATAATCCATTCTTTCTGTGCAAAGTGTGGATTATGGTCTCCCTTCACTATTAAATAACAAGTGAAGTAAACACATAATGAACACTTTCACAATAGCATGGCTACAGTTGTGCAGTGCAGCGTGACCTGCAGGCAGTATGTTGTAGAAACAGTAGCTGTTGTTGTTGATACTCTCCCCTGAGCAGCCCAAACTAAGATGTTGTTCTATCAGGATCTGTGCAGATGACTGCAGGACTTGGAATAGCACAGACGCGTATTCCTAGAACATTCCAAGTTGTCTGTCATATTAAGCATGAGATAACAATCGGCAAAATGAATGCTTATGTACATGACTCAATTAACAACACTTAATCAGTGTCCATGCCAACATGAACCCTGAAAAAGTAAGTGAATTAAATTCCAAAAATGCATTGCTTTTTTACCTGCAATAGGTTTCTTGCAGCGTGCACTCTCGTTATTATGACACGCACTCCTCTGAAATGATAACTGTTGAGTGGGAATACTGCCCAATTCGCTTTAATCTATCATTTTGGCGTCCAAGACCTGGTCTTCCTACTGCCATATCGGTAAGTAGGAAATACAAGAGCAAGCAATCATACTTGACTGTGCATGTGACAACTACCGTAAGCGGCAAACTACACCATGCACAAAAGGCAAGGGAAAATGCCATGCACCAAGGAATAACTTGGTCAGTTCCTACCACCCTTGTTACAAGTCGTTTAGAACATGTGGCAATGACCATTATACCATTGCAATCAACTCGGTCTTCGATTTCGTGGTTTATGTGGCATAATGGTCATGTGACATGTAAAAATTATCACTTATACTATAATAGGCCAATTAGTGGGGTCACTAATGCATGTTATGCCACTTTATACATACCACAGAACCAGGCGGCCCTCACCACAAGCCCCAGAACTGGAGCTTGAGGCATTCATGTCCGACCTTCATTCGGACCAGACCTGTGTTTGACTGACAGCACACTGTACTCATACACATGGTGTTAAAAACACAGGGTTATGTGGATCTTGTACTAATAGGTTATAATTTTTTGTGCTCAAATTTCACCTTTAAATAGTAGATTTTTCAGTTTATTTTATCATTCAACATGTAGTTGACTACTTTAAAAAACAAACGAAATTCTATTTTCATTCAAATAATACTTTTTTCTACAAAAATAGCTTTGCTGACACCACCTTAATCTAGGCATAATAACTGAATTAAGAGTATGCTGGTCGGGTGCAAATCTTTGAGTTTATTCATAATACCAGTTGTTTATGAAATTTGGATAAGACTGTGTGAATGTGTTTGCTCTAACTATATATTTATCTAGAAAAATGTCTAGAAAATTGAACTCCTCTACTAAAGTGAATTCAGAATTGTCTATTTTGATAGTAAGGATAACTATGTATTTTAGCGGTTTGTAAAAAAGCATAATTTAGTTTGCTGGTGTATATAATTTATGATTCGTTTGCTTCAGCCATGTGATCATTGTATTTAATTCAGAATTCATAATTTAAGAAATGTTACAGACATTGGGCAATTAAGATAGACTAAAAGAAGGAAATAATGGAATGCCGTCTGCACAAATGACAAATATAAAATAAGTAGAGGTTGAAGGTATGTCGTTAATATAAATAATGAATAGCAGCGGGCCAAGAATAACAATATATCATTATCTACTATGCAAGTAGCTTGAGAAGAGGTCTAAGGCAGATCCTTTGATACCATGACAGCTAAGTTTATATGGAAATATATTGTGATCCAAGGTGTCAAAGGCTTTAGATAAATCCATGAATATGTTTATTGGAACTTCGCCTTTATCCATATGAAAAAGTATTCTCCCAATTAATTCGTAGTATGCAAGGTCATTTGAGTGATACTCTCTGAAACCATACCAACTATCAAAATATATATTATAAGACTGGAAGTAATGGTGTACTTGGGGGAGGGGGAAATACCACTTTCAAAGATTTTGGATATAGCAGGTAGTAGTAACATTAGTCTATGTCAACAAAAGTAGTTACATCACTTTTGTTATAAAAAAAGGAATAATTTTGGCATTTTTCAATCAATCTGGTAAAATCCCAGTTCGAAAAGTTTGATTTATAGCCAGGGTGAATTCCTTAGAATTGTCATTTTTAATGTGTTGACGACGATTTGCTCACAGCCTATCAGGCTCATAACTTTTTTTTTTTTTAAGAATCTATTTGTTAATAACTGTACTTTCAGATATAAGATTGAATTGAAAATTATGATGGGTTGTATGTTTAAAGTAGTCCCTAAAAGATTTCGTGGTTCGTATGTTTATTTTAGAAGTAACATTTGGACCTATAGAAGTAAAAAGGTCCTCGAAGCCATGTGAAATTTCAATTTCAACATTTATTATCTTATATTTCGAAAGCAACCGGGAAATCCTTCCTTTTTTTTAAATAGGTTTAACAAACTATTTATTGGCACCCATGTAGTTTTAATGTCATTTCTGTATCTATCAAAGCATTGATTATAATACTTTTTTGGCAATAAATATTGTGTTTTAAAGTATAATTATTGTGGTATACTTGTAAGTTAGTGTGCGTAGTTTCACACTCGATACTATCCAGATTGAGTCTTTTTAAGGCTTGCACATATCATCTCCTTTTGATAGACCTATGGTCGGACATGAATGCCCCAAGGCCCGGACCTAGGGCTTGTGCCTGATTCCTTGGTGTGAATCAAGTGACATGATATGCATTAGTGACCCCACTAATTGTTCTTTTGTAGTATTTCCTAGTAAAACAATTGTACAGTCACTGCCATCACTGCAGCTTCAGAGAGCAATCAAGCGCTGGGTTCAGGGTCATCCACAGGGGATCATCAGTTCTGGATACCTACACAGCCCCGGCCCTGATGGCAGTTCTGTAGGTGCAGTGTCTTATTCATTAAATTTTACTGTTTTGACAGGAGCCAGTGCCTATTTTGTTACGTAACAAGCGGCAGGCCACGCCAATAGCTCCTCCCACTGATAAACAAAAGGTCCTTCGCAGTGGCTATCAAACGTTTTACGCACAAATATTCAAGACAAATTTAGTTCTAGTATTAATGTTAACATGAATATAAATATAAAAAATGAAGTCTGTCTCTGTTGTTGTCATTGGCATGTGACAGCGCGGTTGTTGGTAGGCATTTTTTTTTCATGACGTCGCGATAATAATCTCACCCATGCAGTCAGACGTTCATGATATGCAGGGCAATATATCAAACTTGTCCATTATACACGTAATAGTTGGTACGACTGATGTATTATATTAATACACTACTTATTTTTTTTTTCAAATAAAGCGTCCTCTGACTTTCCCACTTTTCCCACACGGCTTCATACAACATAGCATCGCTGGGGCAAGAATAACTTCAAAATTAAGGTTAAAATCAAAGTTAATCTAGACCTGCAGTGTGTCATTTTTGCGCCCGGAACACATGTATCCATGTTAGAGTTTATTTTGTGTATAATGCGATATATCTTAGGAAGACATTACTTTTTTCTCTCTACATCCTGCTTTGTCAATCATTATATTAATCTTTTCGTCCAATGGGTCAAACGTAGATAATTTAGATTACATTTGGCTGTCTACTACCTGGGAACTCCTCAAAAGACTGCAAGTTTATTTTTATATTTAACTGAATGTTACATGCTGAAAATATCGCACGGCCTAAATCCATGATTCAAAGAAAAAATACAGACTAGAAGACTGAATCTGATGAAACGTTGTCTTCGAAAGAACAAAATGTCGTTAGCCAGAAGTATGATTTTTTTATGTTGTTTTTTTTTTCTCCACAGCCTATATTTTGGTAAAGTTCTTTTTCATATTTTCATGGTCTAGACAATGATACCCTTGCCTCGATATTGATTTAGCGCATCAGCTTGCACAAAGGTCACACGTTCGATTAATGCTGGACGGATAACAGGGTCATTGTGTATGATCAGGACGTTTAATTCGCACTTGGTACACTCATAATGCTTTCTGCCCAGGACTTCGACACGCATGCAAAGTGGTTATTGATATGAATACAGTACATATTGGTGACAATAATTATTTTATTTTTTGTGCATAGGAGCATAATTCGAGTTTTGGTTTGATACTCTATACATGAGATTAGCTCAAAATGCGGGAAATTGACCTGTCGTAGTTTATGACAAAACAAGTTTTGATGGAGTAGAAATGAAAATACGTAGACACAGGCATTCTGCTTCATCATAGTACCAGTTGCGGTAATAATATAGAATCACAGTAGATTTGGTTTGCTTGGGAGATTGACTGATTTCTTACCTGGGGTTTTGAGCAAAAGATAGCGTTGAGCCTCTGATGTATTTTCATGTCTTTATCCATTTCAATTAATCTGATAAGAGAAACAATTAACACAAGCGACGCATATTGTTTCTACCTAAAAGGGCACGTTATCATTTATCATTTACTCATATGTGTTCGCATTAGATCATGTGATCATGGAAGGAGAAGCAGTAAAACGACACTAGTTCCTCGTGGTTTCTGGAGATCGGTTCCCTGCATTTTCGAATACATTCGATCCTAAATTGTCCAGAGATTTCCAGGAATTTTTCCCGAAGAAAGTGGATACATTGTTGACTTTCCTCCCTATCTTAATTTCCTTCTTTTGCAGCACACAGGTGTGAATAACACATAAGTAGGTGAAATATCCAGAAGAAAGTGGACAAACATATTACACATGACATGAGCTTAGCCCCTTAAATTTAAAATTTGCATTCCATATCATTGAAGGTCATGTGATTTGTGATTTTTATGTGTTCTATTTCATGTTGTGTGGAATTGGAGTCATCAACTTCTTTTACTTCTACTGCAGCCAAACACACGGTTGGACTTTTGGACCCGTCAGTATGGCCTGAGAACATTCTTGTACGTAAGTTCTACAAAAAACGCTCATAAATGACATAATGGATCACACCCTTAGAATCATTTCTTATAACTGTAGATCTGTCAAAAGTTCTATAGAAACAGTTCGCAAGCTCTGTGACTCTCATGACATTTGTATGCTGCAAGAGCATTGGCTCGCCAATGACGAGCTGTCACTTCTTTCTAATATTCACAGTGACTTTTATGCATTTGGTATTTCTGCTATGGATACTGATAACAATATGTTGCAAGGGCGGCCTTTCGGGGGCGTGGCTATCTTATGGCGTAAAAGTTTAGGTTGTTATCTACAGACCAAAACATATGATGATTCGAGAATAATTGCTGCATCAATTGTTACTCCTATGACAAAACTTTTACTATTGTGCGTTTACCTTCCAGTATGTTCCCGTGAGAACTTTGACATGTTTTCTGAATATTTGGGTAAACTCCACTCAATAGTGGAAACGGCGGACACCACAAATGTTATTATAATGGGTGATATGAACTCAAACCTCGACTCACTATTTTTTCGAGAATTGCAAGATTTTTGCTGTGACAATCAATATATACTGAGTGATGTCATTAAACTTGGTGTTAATAGTGATACATTCACATATCTTAGCGAGAGCCATGGCACTGTCTCATGGCTTGACCATTGCATATCTACAAAAAATGCTCATGACAGTATTCTTGATATAAATGTGCTTCATCACTATGTAGATTCAGATCATTTTCCCCTTTCTCTTACATGCTCTGTTGACAGCCTGCCCATGCATACTGAAAATAATAATATGTTAAGCCAATCCCTTAACTGGGCCAGTGTGGACGATGATAAACTTGCTAATTACAAACATCTTGTTAACAATTACCTAACTTCTGTGCCTTTGCCTGTAGATGCATTGTTATGTAAAAACCCACTTTGTACTGATCCCGAGCACACGTGTGCTGTAGACATATTGTATAAAGATATTGTCGCCGCACTGACTCGAGCAGGTAAGGAGGCGATTGGACAACATACAAAGGGTAAGTTTAAGCCAGTACCTGGATGGAATGACCACGTGAAAGACTTACACGATGATGCACGCAACGCTTTCCTTCTGTGGTGTAATAATGGTAAACCTAAACATGGCCCACTGTTTGAGGTCATGCGCACTAGCCGAGCCCAGTTCAAGTACGCACTTCGCACTTGTAAACAAAATGAGGCTCAGCACCGAGCCGATAGCATGGCAAAAAACCTGATGGATAAGGACTATGAATCATTTTGGAAAAGTGTCTCTGTGACAAACAATAAAAACCTGCCGCTGTCTTACACTGTAGGCGGCTCGTCTGGCTGCCAGAACATAGCCAACATGTGGGCTGGCCATTTTGAAAAACTTTTGAACTCGGTAGAGGGCACAAAAATTTAAAGATGAGGTTAATCAAAAACTAACAGCTGTATCTTTTGAAAACAATATGCATGTTTCGCCATGTGAAATATCAGACATTGTTATGCAGTTGCCTAATGGTAAGGCTGCTGGGCCAGATGGTCTAACGTCGGAGAACCTTAAATTTGCTGGGAACAACCTATATATACTTCTGTCTCTACTATTTGGTGCTATGCTTGTACATGGTCATATACCTCCGTGTCTTACTAGAGTAACACTGGTACCACTCATTAAAAACAGAGCGGGTGACATCACTGATAAAGACAATTACAGACCTATCGCTCTGGCCACTGTATTATCAAAAGTAATGGAACGCATAATACTTTACAGATGTGAGAAATGCCTATATACGTCCGAATATCAGTTCGGCTTCAAGAAAAGTCTGGGAACTGATCTCTGCATATACACAATGAAGGAAGTTATACACTATTATTTGACTTGTAACACACCTGTATTTGCATGTTTTCTAGATGCCAGGAAAGCTTTTGATCGCGTCAATCACTGGACATTGTTACATAAATTACTAGATAGAGGCGTGCCTATCTTTATTGCTAAAATTCTCATGACCTGGTTTCAAACTCAGAAATACTGCGTATCATGGGGTGCAGCTTCCTCTGATTACTTTAGGGTAACAAATGGCGTTCGTCAGGGTGGGATTATCTCCCCTCTGTTGTTCAATTTATACGTAGATGATCTTAATTTAAATCTTGCAAATAGTGGTGTTGGCTGCCACATTGCTGGTATGCCCATGAATAATATGAGTTATGCTGATGATATGGTGCTGCTTAGCCCCTCTGTCAAAGGGCTGAGAACCCTTATTTCCATATGTGAATCCTTTGCTTCTGATCATGATATCCTCTATAACACTGTTAAAACAGAATGTATGTTGTTCAATCCTTCAGGCAATGCCAAACTGAGTGTCAATCCTACTGTAACTCTTGCTGGGGAGAAGCTTAAATTTGTTAACTGTTTCAAATACCTGGGTCACATCATTGCTGCTTCTGTAACAGATGACGACGACATAGGTCGCCAATATCGCTCTCTCTGTGCCAGAGCCAACATGCTCAAACGTAAATTTTTCTACTGCTCTATGGACATCAAAATTTTGCTTTCTCGCTCATACTGCACAAGCCTCTATACAGCACAGCTGTGGGTAAAGTTCTCGGTGTGTAGTATGAGCAAATTTGTTGTATGTTATAATAACGCATTTCGATGGATTGTGGGATATCCCAAATTTTGCTCAGCAAGCAACATGTTCGTACAAAATAGACTGCCATCGTATGGGGAGCTCAAGCGAAAAATGGTAAATAGCTTCACGAAGAGACTTAACAGCTGTGATAATCTCCTCATTGCCCACCTAGTCAACAGCGATAACCGATGGTGCTCAATCTTCTGGCGCAAGTGGCATAAGACTGTTTTTATAAATATGTAAATGTGTAGGCTTGTAACTTTTTTATTTGTTGTTTCAGTGTGTATTTAAAACTGTAACTTCTATTTGACCTTTTAGCTTGTGTATCTTTTATTTGTCATACTTCTCGTGTGAAGCTTGCCTTTTCATTTTTACTTCCTTTTAGTTCAATGTTATATTTGTAACTGTATACGTTATTATATGGACCTTGAGTTTGAAATAAAGGCTACTTACTTACTTACTTACTTTTACAGGGCGCACGACCTTCCACGTCGTCACGTTGTAATTTTGTTATTTCGATTGCTTACATTTGTTTTTCGGTCGCTTTGAATACTTTTCAGAGGCTGAGTATTTTAAGAAGTTTGCGCAGTGAATATCATGACCGCCAGGGACAGAGGTGTGGAACACAGAACCTCGTACATTGCAGACACCAGTAATAATGGTGCCAACAATCGCCTCAGTAACCATGCTAACCATTTACAACTGAAACGTCAACTTTCTCTTTTACATGGAGTTGGTGTCACATGCGGACTAATGGTGGGAAATGCAATCTTTATCTCGCCGAAAGGGGTCGCTGCTGCAACAAACTCCCCCGGCTTGTGTCTTTGCTTCTGGCTACTTTGTGGCGTGCTTTCAACCTTAGGAGCATTGAGTTTTGCAGAGCTGGGGGTGACGTTTCGTGGCTCTGGAGGAAAGTATTATTTTCTCAATAAGATGTTCGGGGAGCTGCCAGCCTTCATTTACATGTGGTCATATGTCATACTGTTACGTCCTGGCTACAATGCTATCAAATGCCTTGCGTTTGCGAAGTACATTTTGGAACCATTGTTTGCAGGCTGTGATAAAAATGAGTATGCCGTCATTTTGTTAGGAACTTTACTTTGCTGTAAGTATGGTGGTGCCAACCTTTGGGAAGAGTGTTCATAAATACAAGAAGATGGTTACAATATAACAAAATAAACGGTTTAAAAATTCTGTGGATTAACCAAATAATGAAATTATGGCTACATCCATGCAAACATTGTATATCATTGTGGTATGTATTGATTAATGGCGGGATTCAAGTTGTTAGAAAATAATGGTACAACTTAAAGGGAAAATGTGCATATAACACAGCAGAGGGATGGGGGAAAATACAGCACTAGGGAATGTTCGTGTGCAGACGGAATGTTTCATTCTTCCCATACGGAGCTATAACCCATAGTTTATGTTTTAAGTGCAAAAGTAGTACCAAAGTTAACCAATATATTTTTGTCACTAATATGAAATTCTATAAGGTACTAAAAAATAGAATTCCATTGACTCCACTCATGTATTCATTTTTGAACACTGTTAAATATTTAGACTATGACGATCGTTGATATGTTAGAAAGAAATGTCTGTGCGTTTTTTATTTTGGTATGGACAAAAAAATAACATGTATAGAGCATCATACAATACGTAAGAAATACTAATCCAGGGTACGAGATTGTGTTATGTTGATTAATTTAATCTTGTGGGAAGAAATTGTCACGCATATGGGTTTCCGACTCATTTTACTTAGGGATCATGGTCTTCCTGAATTGTGTCAATGTCAAAGCTTCGGCAGGTGTTCAGACTGTTTTGGCTGGTCTCAGTCAGCTGGCTCTGTTGGTGATATCAGCACTTGGCCTTGTTCATCTGATAACAGGTACTGCGAATCTAAGTAAACAGTATGTAATGTGTGAAAAATACTGATATATATATATATATATATATATATATATATATATATATATATATATATATATATATATATATATATATATATATGTATATATATGTATATATATATATATGTGTGTGTGTGTGTGTCTGTGTGTGTGTGTGTCGTGGATTCACGTGCGGAAACTTATCGATATGTGTATCATTGGGGATGGTCATTGTAGTGGATGTTGTGAATTGCGGTCACAAAACGCCAAGATAAACTCAAGACTCTCAAAAACGATTACTTTAAGTATACATTGCGAAACAAATAGTACAATCGTTTTCTCAGACAAAGCTTCCAAATACTTTCAATTGTCTGTGTTATCAATATCACCTCAGACTCGACAAGAAACAGTAGCTTCCTATTACAACCACCATGGAAAAAGGATATGGGTGGCAACAAGTTAACCATGAATTCTGACTAACAGTTCAGTGGTGATATTTCAACAGCTGAGTACATGTTAGTTCAGTGCAGTGTTTCTAAACCAACAAAGTGTAACACACATTACAGAAAAGCAGTTTAGTTACACAGGCTCGGTATGTTATGTAGGCAAGGTCTTGTTCCAGCAATACAAAATTGAAATAATTATTGCAATTACTTATATTTTTCCAGATATATTAAACATAGTATGTAAACATTTACCATTTGAAATATACACCATCGGGCTAATATTTCATTGACGCATTACTTCATCATGCATCAAAAGTAAATTCGCATATTAGGGATAACGTGGATAACGGCTTCAGTGAATGTCTTGACCTTGTACAGGATCACAGAAGCAAACCAGAGTAAAAGACAAGCGAACTCAAATAGGTTAACGTCTTTTTCACGATTTCGATGGGCAATATGCTTGTACCTGCCCTGTAGCATTAACCATGTTTCACATTACTAAGCGTTACCTTTAGGGGTTTTTTTAATGTGAACGTGTGCGCATAGGCACACATTTACATGAACATCCACATTATTTTTTTTTCATTTCAAATGGTTCGCTAATTTCTCCTATATTGCTATCTACAAAGTCAGTTCTGAAAATCTGGACCAAGGCTTCAAAGGCAGTAGTACTAACGGTGGCAATCTCGTTCTGGGAGCATACGCTGGACTTTACAGCTTTTCTGGCTGGTACGTGTACACGAACTCTCTTACTGCCAACTGCGACTAAAGTCGAACTGCTAAACATGAACTCCTTACAATTATGAAATGGATAATATGTTAATATTTGTTTGCAAAAAGAACTTTCATTCGCGTACCAGCATGCCAATGGTCCCATAGAATAGAATGACCTGAGTCTTCAGTTTCCTTGGTGTACTTTGGGCGCGAAGTGCGCCCATGAATGCTGTTAACACAGTCCAAAACTTGAAACTTAAACAGTAAATGTAATACCACCTGAATTGACAATTTAAATTTAGTAAACAGAGGTCTTACGACCAACTGGTTCAAAGACAGAGCCAAAAGATCCTTTTCGATGTCATACATATTAGTTATGCGCACGATAAAAATCAGTATTTTGACTAATTTAAGATACATAAGAAGGTGATCCCAGTTTTCTGAAGGGAAGAATCAATTTTTCATGGCGAAAAAAAAAAGAAAAGACACATATTTTCACAATTTCTCAATTATCTTGTTTTGCAGAAAAATACTCTATCAGTTGCAATTAGACGTTTCGAGTAAGATGTTGTTTTACTTGTCGGGGAAAAAACATATAATAAACATTTCTCGTGTTCAAGACTCTGTGTAGGGTGAGCTTGAAGTAAGATACTGATGGCTTAACATTCAAGCTTGTAAGAACAGCTGCAGATTTGTTTTGCTTCTCTTTTTGCAGGAATGCCCTAACCTTTCTTACTGAGGAGGTGGAAAATCCAAAAAGGTACATTTGGGAACATTGTTGATCAATGTAAATGAAATCCAACCAAACTCACTTGTTTACAAAAGCTTCTTTTTTCTGTAATTTATATTAAATTGCCATACACATACGTATGTTTTCGGTACGTATTTATTAGCATTGTTTTATTTTGACATAGGAATTTACCACTTGCTATCTGCATATCCATGGGCATCGTGACGTTACTGCACTTGTTGACCAATGTGGCGTATATATCAGTCCTGGGAATTGATGGCTTACTTCTCTCTGATGCAGTAGCAGTGGTACGTAATAACTGAATATTTGTGTCTCCAAACACTGACTGTCTTTCTTTCTTTCTTTCTTTCTTTCTTTCTTTCTTTCTTTCTTTCTTTCTTTCTTTATTTCTTTCTTTCTTTCTTTCTTTTTTTTCTTCTTTCTGTCTTTCTTTATATTTTTATTTCTTTCTTGTTTTTTTTTGACCTACATTTTTTTCTGGAGGTTTTTTTTGAGACTGATGCAGGTTAAACCTGAAACGTTATATGAGTATTGCCCTTTTATTCAAATTGATGTTCTAATTGGGAAAAATTTATATTTTCAGCTGGTTACTCTCACCATGGAGATGAGATTCTACCTCCATGTTGTTATCAACCCAGTTTGTATGCATAATGAGTCGTAACCACCACCTGCTCTTAGAAAACTTGCTATCCAGAGTACAATTAGCTGTCTGATTTAAAAAGGCTCAGAACTTGCCGCAACTGAGAAAAATACTCCCATTAACTGAGTAATAACTTCTCTGCAAAATGCACAAATCTCTTACATTTCATGTTGAACAGATCTCTGTTAAAGTAAGACAAATTTATGTAATGGTCCAATCTCAATGCTGCAAGTTTCAATGCTATTAAATATGCCCTGTGTCGGTGCTGAAGTATCTTTACTCACTGGCTGAGCATGCCATTAACCTCAACAGACCACGTGACTTTTTTCTTTCTTTCTTTCTTTCTTTCTTTCTTTCTTTCTTTCTTTCTTTCTTTCTTTCTTTCTTTCTTTCTTTCTTTCTTTCTTTCTTTCTTTCTTTCTTTCTTTCTTGCTTGCTTGCTTGCTTGCTTTCTTTCTTTCTTTTTCTTTCTTTCCTCCAGAGTATAACTCTGTCACTAACTGCAGCAGTGCCCAGACCCACAAAAGCATAACCGTGTTCCAGTCCGCATTTTTTGTTTTGACAACGTTGCGAATCTTATAACCACAGAACTGGGATGTGAGACCATTAGTGTCTGAATAGGCTTGCAGTTGGACACTTTGATATTTGTGTTCTTGTAACCAGTGAGATGAGGCCTGTTCTTCATATGTACTCTTAAGACTGCAACAGATCAGTTCTGTTTTTCTGCATACAATTAAGGCAAAAAAAAATATTATTTAAATTAAATACCCCTTAAGTAACAATATTTTACATAGTAAATGTATGGTTGAACAATGTTCATGACTACATTTTCATTCTCATTCACCCCACTTAAAATCACGGACCCTTCCTGGATCGAGCCCCTGCCTACAGTCAAGAGTGGGAAACTCTCATTGCTCCCGAGGGTGCCCGCTTTTGAGATGTTTCGCTGTATGAAGAGAACTTGGGAATGTATGTTTATAGCAAAGTAACTTTTGATGACGAAATGCCTAAAATCAGTAAGGTTTCAAATGCCAGAGAGTGGCATATGCATCATCACATGTACCATACGTATACCAAAAGCAGCTTACACCTCTATTATTGCCATCATTATCACCATCATCATCATCATCATCATCATCATCATCATCATCATCATCATCATCATCATCATCATCATCATCATCATCATCATTGTCGTCGTCGTTGTCGTCATTATTTACGGTCTAAAGTTTGAATTGCTCCCAATACTGAATACAGACAAAGCATATTTACGACTTTACAGTGCTGTGCACACATACTGATTTTCCTACAAAGGTATGTCATTTTCTGATTTTTTAAATTTATATTTCTTTTTAAATAGAGGTGTCAATCGAACTTCAATTTTTGAGTTTGTGCTGTATCTTTGCAGCCAATGGATGAAAAAATAGAGCTGTAAGATTCGAATTTATGCTAATTCTCATGCTTCCAAAAATTTGAATCTTCAATGTCTTCTTATGTTATCAGATTTATGTCAATAAAGTTTATTGTATCTTCAGAGATATTCCAGGAACAGTTGTTAATAGCAACTTCGGTCCATTGCTTTATTCTGATTAGAAAAACTTGGAAGACGTAATCAAGTGAGACATCTCGTTCGTAGGTACTCTACTGATAGCATCCGATCAGTTCATGTTTGTTTCGTTTCATCTGTAAAGAGGAATAAGACAGTTATGTATCACGTGTGGTCAGGTCCGTTGGGATCATAACATTATGTATACATTGTATATGTAAGTATGAATAAGGCTCATTCCTATATGCTCATGTGTATACTCATCCTTGGTATCCAAAAGGGCTGACATTCTCCCTCGAGGGCACCTCACTTCAGTGGGCACGTTTCGTATTCGCCTCATTCTTCGGGATAATGGAACTTGCATGGTTCTGTAGTGTTGTAATGATACTTTTGCTCCTTTTCAAAAACGTCTTCAAAAGCACACACCAAAATGCTTCCAAACTTTATAGGAAGCATTGCGAGTAGCCCAAGGGCAGGGTGGGATGTGAAAGCTAGCGGAGGACGAGGTGTTCCCTTGGCAATTAAATTCTAGAGTAAACTAAAATTAAGCCCATGGATGCGATAACACATTAAAAATTGTTTTATGTATTTTGGACATAAACTGGGTCATCACATACAGCACATTTATTTTAAACAAATTTTATTCAGCAGAAAAAAAAAACGATTGGGAAACGCTTTGCCTACATATATCCCTCTCGCGAAAAAAGAAACAAAAGGAAACAATACAAATACTGTAAAAAAGATAAAGACGGGTCATAGGACACTACATTGTCACTACTTGGACAAGGACAGAAATAAAAGAAGATATGACATTCCAGTTATAATAACAGAAAGTCCGCATTATCATTATATCGAATCCGACGTGGCCAGCCAACTTTGTACACACCAAGTACTGCATGCGGAAGCTGTTTTGTTCCAGCCCGTACATGTACGTGACCCAGTGCCGTGAAAAGCAAATCTTGTGCACCGACCAGGGTGGAAAACGCACGGGCCTTACTTGCATCTGGCAGTATTTAAAATATATGTGTTGGTACTGTCAAAAATAATTTGGTTTTCCAACATACTACACTTGGGATTTCCAAACATAATAGTATGTAGAGTAAAAGGGGCCAATACTATCATTTTGATGCAATAAATTCCGCTCAGTCGTGAATGAATGAATGAATGACTTTACTACTGCACCATAAATACAATAAATGGTAATCTGTAACTCAATACACTAAACAATACACTATACCACAACAGTACAATACAACACAGTACATTACAACAATCCCTGATATGTATGCCTTAGGGGCAGCTCCCCCCCCCCAAAAAAAGCTCAAAGTATTGTAGGTTTTAAATGACTTTAGAGTACTATAGTGTACCCCTGATTTTCACTGTTTCCGATATAAATTTTGTAAATTGGCATATAATTTCAATTTCGTCACATTTCATAAGTTTCATGAATTTGTTTTCGGACGATAAATGGTCAAAATCTACGATAAATTTACTCAGAGTATCAAATAATCTATTTCTGGCTTCTCTAAACTTTTGGCAATTTACAACGTAATGAATTTCATCTTCGACTTCCAAACACGAATCACAAATTCTCTCATCAATGGGAACCTTAACTTGCCTTCTATGTCTACCTTTTTCAATGTTCAAATTATGTGCGATTATTCGTAATCGGGTCAAGTTTTTCCTTTCGTTCAAATCCTTTAATACAATTAGGTACTTTTCTATTTTTGAAATCTGATTTAAATTTCGAATAGGTTCTCAACTTTTTATCTGGATAGGCTTGTTTAAGGAAGTCATTCTGCCATTGAAGTATAAATTTCTCTTTAAATAATTTCTCTATTAAATTGTGTGAAAATTCCCCGTATTCATCACCGTCATTGTTCCAAATATCATTACAGCTAATTAGCGACATTGTAGTTTTGATATTGCTCAACCAGGTCGAGTTATTCGATGCCAACATTACATTTGTAAGCATCGTATAAAAGTTCATGTGAATCAGAATTTCTTATGCGGTGCCAGTTCTTACAAACACTTTTCATTATTTTTAACGAATATGGATATGCTCCGAGCTCACTCAGTACAGCAATATTAGAGGCTTTTGAATTCACTCCTGGAGTGTACTTAAGAAAACTCAGATGTAACTTTTCAAACTCATGACTGAATGAAAATTTCAAAGTCCAAATGACCTTGACCTTTGATCTCCAGAGTTCAAATGTAAATCACACAAGTGTGCAGTGTTGCAATACCTAACCTTAACCCTAATTGACCAAGTGATCGTTAGATGAAAATTTCAAAGCTCAAAAAAAACCATGAGCGTTAACCGTTGACCTTTACAGGTTACATGTAAATTAAAAATGTACGTTTTGCCTTTTATGGGTGACTGCCTGTCTCAAGTCAGGAGTGAAATTTATTTCTTCACACTGGTATTGGGAGATGAATGTTGATGCTTTGGTAACTCTGGAATCTCTTTGCTGTCAATGTGGGGTTTGGAATTTATGAACATGGGTCATGTTTTTCTGTACCATTTGCAATACCTACTACACTGGTCCAACATGGTTAGAATTGGATAAAATTGACAGAGGCCGGATAAAAATTTAAAAGGTCCAAAGGATCTTGACCTTTGACCGTTAGAGGTCACATTGAAATAACGAAAAATGTGCAGTGTCAAAAAAAATTGAAGTTGGATTTGTTTACTGTATCTATAATAGTTTGGAGATATTGAAGTTATAAATTTTCAAATGGCCCTAAGTTTTAAAACCGTTGAACCTCTTCACAAAAACTGGAAACTTTGTGTACGGACATTTAATCATGCTGAGTGTGGAGTTTCTACGTATAATAGTTTTCAAATGAAATGTCAGACATATTTACCGGTAAGGGTAGAAAGAAGGAAGAAAGAAAGAAAGAAGAAAGAAACAAAGAAAGAAAGAAAAAAGAAAGAGAAAGAAAGGAACGAAGGAATGAAGAAAGGAAGAAAGGAAGGATGGAAGGAAGGAAGGAAGGAAAATAAAAAACAATATGTCTGTGTTGGTACACAGATATAAAATTTGGCTGCACCACATATTGAACAAAACAAGGACCATGCATACGCAGAAGTGTCTTCACACAATTTCAAGCAGTTGGCCAAGCGTTCAGGACCAACAGTTTCAGATTTGAAACATATAAATAGGAAAGAAAAGCGTACACATGCACACAAGCAAACAAACCATGAGACAAGTCACAGACGCATGGTAACTATTTCTACACGAAGGGCCCTCATGAATACTTTGGGCCGACAGCTGACACAGATTTGATTGACGGAACCGTGACAATTGCTTGCGGATCACATATACTGTTCTCTATGGTTTATCGTTTGTTTTGAAGAGCTTCGCCAACAGGACCATGGGCATGATGGCATGGGTCGTCCCACTGTTTGTTTCTGTGTCAACAGCGAGTAGCTTTAACTCAGGCACTCTCATTGGATCAAGGTACATGCGGTACAAACATTATACCCGTAGTCTGTTATTTTCATTGACACATCACCACTCTTTAGTTTGATTTCACGACCAACATTCAAGCACAAGTATGTACATGCATCTAACATATATATATCAGATATTATTGTCCACACACACACACACACACACACACACACACACACACACACACACACACACACACACACATTTATATATATTCATATATATATGCATAGTACTTTGAAATATGTGGTCCTTGACTTTCAGTAGAGTTTCAGCTGATGCATGGCTACACAGAGTCAATCCAAAAAACAAAAATAATGATACTTTCGACGTTTTTAAGACTCATGATTTTC
>CAXHWN010000001.1:0-12500 GCA_964020975.1 Hermodice carunculata | reverse complement strand
CAGTCGATTGGGTATTTTGAAGAGGTAGCATCCAAAATATATGTGTGATTAGTGTTAAGGGAAGGTCAATTTGTCGAATAAATGTAATGCACAATATATATTGGGACTTTTTCAGAGTGAGCATTACCTGAAAATGTAAATACAACGACACCAGTTGTAGGTCCCAGAATACGGGTTTGATATCAGACACTGAAGTCGCCCTGAGGCTGTAAATTCAGGATCAGAATTTGGCTGATTGCCAAGCGCCCCACTGCGTCAAAGACGAAGCTTAGTGGAGAAGATTGCCCCGATACTGGATACAGGTCCAAAAGTGCTGGCATGTTTTTATGTAAATGGTAATAAGTACTTCCATGATGCAAGGTATTCTCTGTCAAATGTTCAAGCAAAGTGCAGAACTTTGAAAAAAAAATTGCATTCTTTGGTGGTATGAATACAGTGACAAAAATCACCCCCAATTGACAGCTTTTTTCACATTTTTATTTATTTTTTTTTTTTATTATTTTTTTATTTTTTTTATTTTTTTTTTCTTTTTTAACAGGACGGAACGAGGAAAATGAGTGAAGTCCATCTGTAAACTATTCTCAACAAGGAAAGCATTCATTCTTGAGTTTGACATATTTCAAAAATACACGTTTTGGCCAGCAGTCCTCACAATATAACTCGTGTTATATAGCTTTCGAGCGGGCTTTCTGATTGTGGTATTTCTAACATGGTGTGGTGATTGGACAAAAGCCTTCTTTAAATTTTATATTTTGCTTTTCTGCATACATTCAGGCCCACATAAAGCGATATGGAAAATACATATGTCCGAAATGACACAAAATGGCAATGCAATAATTCTGCAGAAAGCATTTGCCTTGTTCACACTCCCAAATTATTTTCTTTTTCTTGAATAACCCTGTTCGATATGGGGTGTTTGGTCCCCTGTAAACTAGGACGCAAGAGTTGGTTTAACAAAACGTATGGAACTGCATGATACTACCAGCGCCAAGTCCCGGATCATGAATGTCTCACCATCATTCATCTTTTTTATAAGATAGAAATAATCATGAATAACTTTAAACCTAAATCTAGCACTGGTCAAGACAACCTTTCAATCAGGCTTGTTGAAAAATAAGTCACCATTAACACAGCCTGTATCTCTTACAATCAATCAATCTCCCGTAGCATGTATTTCCCGGATAAATTGAAAAAGCTAAAGTATTACCAATTTACAAAAGGATGATGAGCATATGTTGAATAACGTGAAATTTCGCTATTTCCTGTTTTTTCTAAGTGTTTGAAAAGTTGGTTACATTGTTTTAAAAAAAAATTATTCAACTAAGCATGGATTCAAAACACTTCATCGTACGGAAGGTGCTACTTTGGAATTTATTGATCGAATATACAAGATGCTTGACTCGAAGGGAAGAGGCTCTGGCAATATTTCCAGACTTGTCCAAAGCTTTCGATATTGGAATCATGATAATAATTTCACATAAATCAAAATTTAATGGTCTTGCTGTCTTTGAAATAGTTTAAAAGTTACTTGACAAACAGATTTCAATATTTTCAATTGGAAAATGCTGAATCTAATCTTTTGCCTATCACCACCGGCTTGCCCCAAGCATTCATGTTTGGGCCACTTCTCGCTGTAATATATATCAATGACTTTCACTTAGCCACGCAAAATTTTGAATCCATTCTGTATGCGGATGATACAACTCTAATAAATTCACTTTGTACTTTTAATTTCAGACCTGAATCTGATAATTATGCTCTTTTAAATGACACAAATTCTGATGTTGCAAAAGTGCAAAAGTGGCTTACAGCATATAAATCACCCCTAAATCTCTCAAAAATAAAATAAATGTTACCTTCTTTTCAGCAGCGAACGTTTGATTTTGATTTTGATTTAAAAATAACTGATAGTGGTTGAGAAAAGACAACAGAATTTTATTTTCATGGATTAATAAAAAATGAAAAAAAACAAATTGGAATGACCATTTAAATGCAATTTGAAAGAAAACTTCTTGTTCTTGTGTAATTGGAATATTAAAAATGCTGCATTATTACTTTCCTAAATGTACTTTTTTCCTTATCTATCTTATTTTAAAAAATGTTTACTATTCTATACTTGTATGGATCATGCATGTGATCGCAATTTTTAAATAACAAGATACTGCCGTTCGTTGGATTAATTAAGCTAAGTAAAATTTCCATACCGATCCACCGTTAAAAACTTATACATTTTTAAAGCCCCTGACTGTTTAAACTTAAATTAAGTGGTGGCACATATCGGTAGTGATGATTTGAAATCATCTACCCAAGTATGAAAGCCCTAGCTAGTGTAGTTTGTGAAATATTGGCACCCCTAGAGTTATTCTTCAAGGGTTATTGAAGCATGATTTGATCACCATAGGGTGATAGTAAAGGCACATATCTCTAATGAAGATTACTCTTATACTTTTACCCAAGTGTGGAAGCCCAACTGGTGTAGTTAGTGTGAAAGTGCCCCTCCGAAGTCGTCAGTTTTCGTGTGTGTGTGTGTGTGTGTGTGTGTGTGTGTGTGTGTGTGTGTGTGTGTGTGTGTGTGTGTGTGTGTGTGTGTGTGTGTGTGTGTGTGTTTTGGGGAAGGCTGTTGACATACTGACGGATGGAAATTCGGAACGTGAGTGCGAAGTCTGGTCCACAATTAACGCTGCTCAGACAACAAAATTCGTGTTTTTGTATTGTTGTGAATGGACAAATATATCCGAAACGATACATTAAAGTGCAAATCCTAGGTCTCAGGGTGTAAACTATCAGAATTACAAATAGAATTAGTCAACATGAAGCTATAGACAGGTTTTATAACCCGAACTCAACAAACATGTCATGGCAGAGTTTCAATATGAACCCATAAGACCACTGTCGGCCATTTACCTAATACTTCTGTAGTTTCTATTTGCAGAGTAATGTTCTGCTTGACCTTTACAGGCTGATCTTTGTGGCTGCTCGTCAAGGACATCTGCCAGATGTTGTTTCTTTGATCAGCGTTCACTATCTGTCGCCCATAACGTCATTGATTCTCATGGTAAATCTTACAGTGTTTATCATTGCTTTCGTTTTTTCTCACTTTCAAATTTAAGAGCAATAGGAGGCATTCAATGTTTTAAATAGACCTATACATACCGACTTGTACTGAACTTTTCCGGACCCTAATTAATTATGCATTCCATTGTTGGTCTGATTGTCCAATCAGCAAGTGGCCGAGTCGGGCCCATGCTTTCATATGTTCACAACGTATTCCATTGCTAACGCTACACTACTGATTGCAGCAAGGGTTGTGCTGAAGAGTGCAAATCTTTTACTTAAAATGTCAAATCAGTGGTGAAATGTGTATGTTTAGTTTGCTGACGGCTTGATTTTTAATTAAACCCAAGCACATCCTGTGTTTTACTTTCTGATCCTTCCACGTTAAATCCAGCCAGCGTGGTCGCGCACAAAATGTAAACAAAGCAGGATGCGCTTCCCGAACTCGAGCCGAAGTGAACCGAATAAACCCGAGTCCTATGTACTGGTCTATTGTATCAACTGCTATCATGTGCTGTCCCTTATCCCACAGCAACAATCTCGACAGGAAAGAGGCCAGATTCGGGAATTAAGCAGGGCCAACCTAGCGTCACTGATAAAGTAACGACCGTAGGAAAAAAATGTCAGACAAGTCATTCACTAACTTTTTAAACATACGAGATATTTAACATATTTAGAAAAAATTCATCTGTTTGGTAGAACAAAGTGTTTTTTTCCGGATGGTTAAGTATCATCACACATAAAACTGCCTTTATTATCACCAAGGCAGGGTTCTGTTGCCTAGCAACTCAGAGAACAAAGCAGGTCTACAATTTATACAATTGAATATGAAGAGCTTCTATTGCTTAATTAAAAAGAAGCTGAACTGTCACTAGCAATGTCACTAGTTTACGCATTTTTTTTCTTTTTGGTGTGTTTTTCTTTTATATTTTGCCTTTCGAAAATAGATATATTAAACTGGACTGCTACAAGATGCAATTTCACTCTTCACATTCGTAATCACCCAATCTAAAACAAAACCTGTTTTTATAATATCTGATGTAGCTGAACGTTGCAAAAAAGGGCTGGAAGGCAACTTAAAGGGTCACAGAAAAAAAATCGCGTGTCCTTCGGTAACTTTTGTTTTCGAACCTTTTCACTCACTTTTCAATATCTTATTTTCCATTTAAGGGAATTTTAACAACTTTATATCTAGGATTCTTTGAGATGTATTTCTTAATACACAATACCGTATTAATTGAAAAAATCTTCGCCGGCCTTGCTGTCTCTGGAATGATATATTTTCGATGGATCTATCCGGAATTATCACGCCCAATAAAGGTGGGAAGCAGTACCCTGAACGTCTTTTTCCCCGACATTCATTTTCTTGTGGTATCATAGACGTTATCATTAAAATAGATTGCTAAGTATATTGCAAGTACAGTGCTAGCTAGTTTGTCACCCCGCTGTTTCATCATTTTCATACGGTCGATCACTCGTTAGCTGGACAGATCTGTCATTTGTTGACCCACTCTTTCATCAGGTAATTTATTTATTTATCCAAAAGGTGCCTGTTTTGGGTCGATGGATATTGGCCATGGTGACGGAAGGACATAATTATATACTCCAAGAATATAGAGGTCCAAAATATCAACAATTTAGCGATTTCCCCCACAAACCGGCCAAAACCGGCTGGTGGTCAAATTTTGTTTGCTTCGGTGTTTTCAACTAATTTCAACAATTATGAAAAAAATTGACTGAGAAATGTACATGGGACTTATCAAGCTCACATGCCCCAGGTCAACAGCTTTCCTTGGCATGGGTTGGGCACTTTGGCACTTGGGCACCAACCCATGCCAAGGAAAGCTGTTGACTCAGTCTTTATTCAAGGGGGAAAGGGTTAACTTTGCCAGTAGTGTCAGCAAGGTTAAATACAACTGGTAACTTTCTTTACCAAATGTAGTTGGCTGAAAAAGCAAGTCGGAGTTTGGTGCATAAAGCAATATTGTCGTGTCTAATCGCTGCTGCGATCACTTTATTTACACCTGACAACACTGTTTCGTACTTCGCTTCCAGTTCCCATTGGTTATACCAGTCATCTACTTCTGCTGTATCTGTTTCCTATGTGTGGTATCAATAGTTACAAAGCCTTCAGAGACAGCTACAGGACTTGCTTTTGGTTTCTTAACAGCAATACCTGCATTTATATTATGTAAATGGAAAAATAAACCAAAAGCTCTAACACGTTATACAGGTAGGTATTTTTTTTCTCCGCTAATCAATAGGTAGCGGGCAGTTATTTTTTCATAACATCGGCTTCATCTAATGTCCTGTTTGTTCATTAAAAATCACTTTTGAATTAGAACAGATGGAACAAAACATTACATTCCATGTTTTTTTTATTCTTTTGTCAGAGATTTACCCCTAGTTCAGATTTGGCTCAATATCAAATAAACGTGTGATCATATATAAAAGTTTGTCGTGCAGGAGGCACAGATGGCGTTTCATATATATTCAGGTACCTCAATTGACTACAAGTTCCAGAAAATAACTCATAAATAGGTACGGAGACAGATGTCTGCTTAACTTGTTGTATCATGTTTATTTTAATGGTTTATTATGGCTTTGCTTGATATTGTTCTAAATTGGGACAAGAAATATTGTAACTACAAAACCGAAGTAATTTCGAGGAAAGTATAATCGTTAACGTACGTTTTTATATTTTCAGCCAACTTCACACGGTTAACTCAGAAGTTAGTCTGTGGTTCTCCACAAGAGGGCAACACGGTATTCTAAAATATGGGAAAATGTGCCTTGTGGTTCATTAGTCCTTTGCTCTACATGTACCCTTTGACGGACTTTTTCTCTATATTCAAGGCTTATTGAGACATTGACTTCAATGTAACTTCAGCATGTGCATTGCTCTGTATAAGTATCTTGTGGTTCTCTTTGTAAACGTATCTTCATCCAGATAAAAAATGTGCAAGAATGACACATGCAGAAGTGAACATTTTCGAGTAGCATATTCGCAAAACACATAAGACAAAGGTTCAAGTAACAAAATTTGTAAAGATAAATGGGAATAGTTCAAAGCAGTGGCTCTTTTGTGACAGTAAATTCCAGTTATCTGTCTGGGGAATAACTTTCAGTCGTTAAACGTTGAGTGCGTTACAGTGCAGGTGTACCATGCAATAATAAGATTATGACACTGTTGCTCGACCAGTTGATAAATTGGTTCTGTTACTTGCTGTCTTGAGAGAGCCAAGCTGATATTCATGACGCTCAGAACATCATCACGTCTTTACTGACCGAATTTAAAGCATTACAGCATTAATTGAACGTGCACACTGCGAATGAAACCTGTACGCACACCCGAGAAGCCTGTATGATGTGTGCAAGAACCGAATCGGCGGTTTGTCTCTTGATAATGACATCTTTTCTGAACTAATTACATCTTGAACATATTCAGCTGAGTTGTATCATTATGCTATTTACTTAATCATTACATACCAGTTCACAGATACTCCCGCATGCGCATATCGCCATTATAATATTTGGCTACAAATTGCATATATTTCTCACGAAAAGAGATCCCTTTGCAGCAGCAACAAGCCTTTAGTCAGTGATTTGGGTGAGGGTCATGTGGCATTGTCTGACCTGCCAGGGCAAGCCTGGGATCTTCAGCAACAACTGTTATTACCCCACTCTTGCCAAAGTCTCATTGTGACTTCCACATGGATGCCTGAGGACCCATATATTCCCCCTTTAATTTTCACACTGGCAGCAAATTTCCAATTGAAGACATTCATAACTCCATAAATGGGTATTTAAGTGGGTAGCTATTGACCCTATATCGACCATTCAATCCAAGCATTTTCTGGAACACATCAATTTTAGCCTCACCAAGTCAAAGTTGTTGTGTAACCTGTCAGTAAATTCAGGTCACTGGTCAGAGAGCCCAGGAACTGGCAATGTAGTACTTCAAATAAGTCACTTTCATTCTCTCCATCGGATTCTGAAACTCCATAATTATGCCATATGACCCAATCTCCATATCGTACACCTCTGGGATTCAATGCCCTTGTCAACACCCTGTAAGGACACTTCCTCATTTTTCATCCATGGGAGCTGAGTGTTCTTGGCCATGTTTTTCTTTTTGTTCTTTTTTTTTTTTTTTTGTGTGTTCCATTGCAATTTCGAGGTACGGAGTGGAAAATTTTCACTTCATTATTGCCATTTACTGGAAATTCCTGTGACATCAAGCCAATGTGCTCCATCCCCACAAAAATGAGCTGTTACGAATAAAGTCCATGTAAGTCACATCCGTGATATTCTTAACAAAATTATCCCAAGCTTGTCGGGCCGATTTAAACCCGAAGGCATTCCACAAGTTGAATGTGTAACCCCATGTTTTTCGAATACTTTTATAATTATGCAATCTACTTATACATACACGTACAATGACTTTCCAAGTTTGCAGGACTTATTTGCATGGCCTATGTACAAGGCTTCTGATACTGTAGGACTTATCTAAACCTTACGATTAATAAGTGTTTACAATATGATAGACCTTTAAAGTTTGGAGGGCTGCTTTCCAATTTCTGAATATTTATTATCACAGTGATAATAATTTATTAAACAAGACCTCCCAAGTTGGAATAAATATCAACTCACAAGGTGAGTAAATGGTTCAGTTCACTCTGCCAACACGCCTGTCTAAACCATAGTATTAGGCAGGATTTGGGAATTTGGGTGTGCAAACTCCCATTTTACGTAAAACTGAGCGTGCATCTCCTATCTGTTTCATCATACATTAACTTATATCTGGGTGTGTTTTTGAAAAATTGGGTGTGCAAAATTAGCACACCTACCTGCACACCTGGCTGGCTAATACAAGAGTCTAAACTCAATGTAGAGATGAGTGGTACTTCGTACTTCGCAGCTGAGTCATGGTTTAATCCATACGTCCAAACCAAGACATGTCCAAGCAGCTTGCTTGAATATGAACGCGTAAATATTGTTGCTGATTTGCCACCTATATTACCATTAAGTGCATCCTACAGCATGAGTTAAATCGTTTGGAAAGAGAGCCTTCTTTCTCGTGGCAAGCACCATTCAATGCAAGTGCAAGACTGTGAACGAAGACATATAGTCCCACATTAAGTTTGATTAATCATCAGAGGTAAGTCAAATTGTTCTTATCTGAACCTGTACTGTACAAATTTACTGCGAATGGTCTGTTTGACCGGTATTCTTCTCTCATAATGAAGCTCTGCATTTATAAGCAAAACTTCACGTATTTTGCTAGTTCATCATTTGCCACGTTCATTTCTATTCATTATTATGTGGGTTTGCTTTGCTGAATATTTAGCTCAGACAAGGAGCCGCTACTCAGAGAGACAGGTACGGGTAATAGGCTCAGAAACATGTTCTGAGTAGTTACCCGCTGAAGACCCTTCAATTTATTTGGGCTAATACAGCCTATGTCTAAACTTTACACAGGAACGTGTGCAATATGGACAGTAGTACTTCAATGTGTATATAGGTTAGACGGAGAAAGGTTAGCTTATGGAGAGTAAAGAGTTCGGACTGCGGAATAGGGTAAGGACTACTAGGAAGTGGTTCTGGACAAAAAGGCACAAATACAATAATGAGAGAGACACTTTTTTGAATATAAAAAAAAAAATCAATTCAATAGTCAAAATACAGAGAACCACCCTATTTATCCAAGCAATTAGACAAAAACAAAATGGTGCCACTAAAAATCTGCACTAACTCCTTGGTCACATAACATTGTATGATGCACTGACCTGTTTTGGTCTGCCGTGAAGTGGGAAAAAAACTTTTAGGTCTACTTAACAGGGGAATTTGTGACACCTGTTCAGGTTGTTACATACATTGTACACTTGTATTTAATAAAAATCTAGGAGTTTTTAGGGGGAAGTTCCATGATTGCTTGTGCAAGGACTTTGTTCAAACCGGGGTTAGTAAGACTATAGGTCCATAGCTCTCCAGTGGTTCAGGCATGTGGACATTGCAATGACAAGACAACTTTACTTACATGCACCACAGCATTATCTCATCTGATTTATGTGACCTCATTTATAGTCCTGCCCTGCCAAGGGAAAGGACTTAATGTCGTCTCTAAAATCTAAGCCCCACACATCAATATTGTGTTAGTCATTTTTAACACATTTATGATGCTTGTACAGATAGTCACAGGGGTTTTTTTTAGCAACAGTCTAAAATAATTTATTTTGGATGTAAATTTTCCCATAATTGGGCTGAAAATGTGTTGACGAGTGCCCCCATATTCCACATTGACTGTCCTTTTTCAGAACGGGGATATGTCCAAGTGCAAACCTATATGTGCACTTCCCCTTTTCAGTCAGGTTAACGGTGCAAAACGATGCTGGCTCAAGACCCATCCATTCCATGGCCAATACATATTTTTTCATTATTCCGTTAATGCTGATAGACTTTCATTTGCTGATTCTGGGAAAATGATACATACAGTACTTTAACTGGCCCATGAGCAGTCAAGATTATGATGTTCACACATGTCAACTCCACTAAACTATCGATTTAAAAAAAAATAAGAACAGGGATGTGACCAAGTTTATATGTGCATCTCCCTTTTCACCCACGTGATAGGTGCCAAAGGTTGGTGGCTCCAGACCCAGATGTTCTATGATGAAAAACATACAGTATACTGTAAATTGCTTTATTTTCGTGTGAATAAATTTTTACGGCTTTCACAATTCTTGATATAATTCCTATTCAGACAATGTTAAAATACTGTTTCACTGAGTTTTTGTTTTTACGGTTTTGTGCCATCAGCAAAATAAGCAAAAATGAGAATTCAGCGAAATTAACGCAATTTACAGCACATCCCTAGGCATGAATATTTTGAAGCCATACTGGCAATGCACATTTCATCAGCCTAGCTTTCTTTGGCCGATTCCACATCCCCATAAACACACAAGTCAATGCGTAGCTTGGTATACAATGAATATGGTCCCATGCAATACAACTTGCAGGTACAGGTCTTGCACTAAATCAGTGTCCACAGCCATATAGACCTCTCTATCTTTCTGTGTGAGCTGTCTCTGTTGTAGAAAGTTGATCTTACAAATATTGAGACCCTTTATGTTTAGAAGTTATAATCTTTTTCTTACACAGAGGGCCTGAACATAAGGTCATAGGGATAAATCTCCCGATAATACGACAATGAAGGTAGTGAAACATGGACCCCAAAGAATGAGAAAGAAAAGCAAGAGAGAGCACCACAGCTTTCTTTTCGGACGAGATCATACATTTCCTAGGCATAGTCATTAGTTTTAACATGCTCTTTTCACATCGTCCGGCTCACAGGCCAATAACCCCCCCCCCCCCCCCCCCCCCCAGTTCAACACCTCTCTGCCTCCTGCAATAAAGCTGGACATTATTTATTGATATAAATACCACTGATGAAAACAAACACTAAATCTAAATCTGAGTGCATTTTACTCATGAATAAGATATTTACTCCTTCAACGTGTTCACCTTTTGCTTCTTGTCTTTATACACAAAATGCTGTACATCAGATTTATACGAATGGAAAAAAAAGTAACACAGGTCGACAGGACATTTTCACTTTTCTCTCACTCATTTCTCCTTTCCAAATTATCTTCCTGGTACCCAACATTGGCAGCTGGTTATATAGCTTTCAGCTGGACTCGGGGGTCTTTGAGTGTGCAATGTACTATATATCCCGTCTACCATGTTGCACTCCTTAATGTCAATGCAAAGCATGGCAACTACATACAAATTCATTATGAAAATCATATGAGTGCATGGACATTTAATGTTTGTGAACAGAATTTATTATGGCTTAACTCATTCCACCCTGATACAAGACTGAGTCAACAGCTTTTCTTGGTGAGCTCTGGGCACATTGCACCAAGAGCGCGCCAAGGAAAGCTGTTGACCATAAGCATATGATTGGGAATGAGCTTCCGTGCAAGTTTCATCCAAAATTTTTGAAAAATAATCCCTAAATTATTAATATACAATTAGCAGACGGCATGTAGATATTAGCGGGAAAAGCGTCATCAGGGTGGATCGAGTTAAGGATGTAAAGGTAACATCATCCCTGTGAAAGTACTTTTGTTGCTTCTTCATTTAGAGGTTCATCGATTGATAGTATGAATGCATTTATATTAATTAAGTATGCACATTCAAACGAGCACTATGCAATGATGTCAAATCTGCACTACAGTTAAACTTTGTTGGTTAATTTTTAAAAGAACAAACATATTTCTAAACAAGGAGTAAAATTGTATACCTGTATGCCTGCAAAAATATCGAAGTAACGTTTTCGAGGTATTATAAAAAGTTCTCAGAACTTCGAGGAAAATGAATGTGGACCTCAACGACTTTAAAAAAAGCATAATAATAATAATAATAATAATAATAATAATAATAATAATAATAATAATAATAATAATAATAATAATAATAATAATAATAATAATAATAATAATAATATAGTAAAAAAACAACCACAGGGTGTTACATCCGCTAGTCTCCCGTTTACTCGCACCCATGAGACAAGAGATTAATTACAGCGAATTATTTACAAGGAAATATAGACTTATTTCATGACAAACGAAATACCCTGTAAATGTGTATTTGCACCTGACAACTTGACAACAAATAAAGATTTTTATTCTGAAAGTAATGTTTGGATGGATAATCAGTGAAATACTTAAAGCCGTTATTCTAATGGTAACATATCTATATATCATAATAATCCATGTATGCATACTCCTTGAGTTTCTAAGCGGCGTTGGGCGGTAGTAAGAACGTCTCTGCCAATTCCCGCCAAAGCCAATCTTAGGCAAATGGTGAATTAGTATCAAAAACTCCAACATTCGTGAATGGAATAACCTACCTGGTTTTACACATTTCGCGGCATATTGTAAAAGACCAAGGAGAGACTGAATTTCCTGCTTTGAGCTGAAACCTGAATGTCCCATTCAAGCAAAATTGTTCTGATTTCTTTCATCTTCTCTTTTAAACCGACATTTTCATTTCATCAGTGTCAAACAATATTCCTAAAATGTCATTATAGTCGAAGGTGAAAGAGTTTTCTCGATGAAGCATTCAACATGTAAAAAAAATCAGTTCATGTCTCATATACCAAAATGCTTCATATGCTCTCTCCACGGTGTCTGCACCCCTAAAATCATCTAAACAATGAAGGACATGAAGCAAAATCCTTGTAACTAAATAGATGAGATGCAACATTTGTGACCCTTTCACATATTTTCGCGGCTGATCTTAAACCAAATGTAAGGACTCTGTCTACAAAATATGACCCATTCCAAACTTACCAAAGAAAGCCTATATCCCCAGCACAAACAGGTAACTGTCTGTAAGCGCTGGAAAGATTAGTCTTGAACAGACCATAATTATTGTTACCC
>OZ026630.1:71144559-71178559 GCA_964020975.1 Hermodice carunculata | reverse complement strand
ACCGCTAAAACAACCATTTTCTGCATCTTTCTACGTGGTTGATTTGAGCTCACCATTGCCTGTCCATACTCAATGCAAGAAAGGGCGTTTGTTAGGTTGTGCATGTACGGAAATTGTTTAAAACGTGAACCGCAATTGTCCACATTTATGTTTTTTTCAGACAGATAAATTAAATGATTGAATGGGAATGGGGAGGAAGTATTGATTGACCAAACGGAAATTCAAAGTGAATAAAAATATATTTTGTGAATGAGTGGGATGTTAATATCTCCCAACGAAGGTTATATTCTTGTCTAGGTACATTTGTTTGTCTGTCTGTCTCTTAGCAACATTATGCAAAAAGTTAAGGGCGGATTTGGATTTAGGAGAAGTCGGAAATACGTCAAAAACTATGGGTTTAATAATAATAATAATAATAATAATAATAATAATAATAATAATAATAATAATAATAATAATAATAATAATAATAATAATAATAATAATAATAATAATAATTGAATATATTTATTCTGGGAATCCGATTCAGCTGAAATGCTGTTTTTCGATCGGGCCCAGTGAAATCATGTACAAAAATGTACAAAGTATGAAAAGTGGTACATAAAAGAAACATGATCAGATCCACGACATACGTAAAATTAAAGCACATAAAACCATAACCTATAATGTGAAAAATCAATCTTAAAATACGAAAGCCCATTAAAAGTTAAAACTATACATGGTCCAAACGTTAAGATTGTCGTCTACACGTCTAATAGCGTCCGGCAAGCTGTTCCACACAGTAGCACCATAATAAGAAAAGGAACGTTTAAAAATTGCCTTGTTCACTGCAGGAACAACAACATCTCATGAACAGGAACGTCTAGTATTGTATGAGGCAACATCAGATACAAGCGTCACCTGGTCAGACAAATAATCAGGTGCAAGACCATTGACACATTTGAACATAAGGCAAGCTTTGTGAAATTCACACCGGTCTTCTAAAACTTGCCAGTTGAGTTGTCTGACCAGGTCCACGCCTCTGGTATTTATAAAGTCAAAATTCCCAAAAAATAATGCGGGCGGCATAATTTTGAAGCCGTTGTAATGATATGGCGTCCTTAGTATTACAGGAGGCCCAGACGGTATCAGCATAATCTAAGTTAGGCTCGATGTAAGATTTATAAATCCGAATTAGAACGCTGCGAGGTAAGAAAGAACTAAGTCTACGAAGGATGGCCAGTTTACTATTGACTTGCTTTTGTAAGTGAAGTAAATGATGTTGCCAATTTAATTCATCGTCGATAACCACACCAAGATACTTGAAAGAATTAACTCGGGCGACAGGCTCACAATACATATCGATAAGAAGGTCAGAGTGACCACGTGTACCTGAACCAATCAACAAAGTATGTGACTTGCCAGGGTTTGCACACAATTTGTTTCCCCTAAACCATTGTTCAACGCTAGAAACGTCATTCTGGAGTCGAGACTGAACTTCACTCAAACTGTTAGCTAAGGTGTAAAGGAGGGTGTCGTCGGCGAACAGATTACAACAGCCCTCGGTAATATGTTGGGTCAGGTCATTGATATAAAGGATAAACAAAATTGGGCCAATTACGGACCCTTGAGGAACCCCGATTGTTACCTCACGAAATGTCGATACCTTGCCATTACATTTTACCTGTTGCAATCTGTCGGTCAGGTATGATTCAAACCATCTGCATTCAGCATCTTTAATACCATACTTGACTATTTCTACAATTTTAGGGAATTTCTTGTCCCATGGCCAGAAATCATTTATTTTTGCATCCTAACATGCCCTTCATATATTTTTTCTGATCTGTGATGTCTATACTACATCTCCCAATTTCAAATTTCACAATATTATATAAATTTCGTGAAGTATATCAATTTACAGTACCAGGGAATGGTGTTTTATTGAAAAATGCCAATGTCCTATTTTGGATGTTAAAAACCAAATTTCTTTATCAAAATAGCAAATCTTTAATTTATACATACTATTTACTGTAGCCTAATTTGTTACATGGCTGAAAGGTGGATAAATGTGAAAAGTTGCTCTTAAACATGTTCAAATGACGTCACAAAGTCTGTCCCATGTGTGTGTCACCTACGTGACAAAAATGATTAAAAGCTTGGAAATAACTGGTTTGAAGGGTAAGTGTCCAACTGCTGTCGCCTACATCTTATTCCCTTTCCTTGGCCATACCAAATGGCAGATATTCCATGCTGCTGGATTCCAAATGTAGTTTAAAAATTGCTCATGAATATATAAATTTGAGACAGTTATTTCTTAAAGTGTCAACAAAGTGACAAGCTTTATTCAGATACTTGGAAGGACCACTTCAGGGCTTATATGTCTTTGAATGTGGTTCATAGAAAGGTTTAATCAGGTGCATTTGGGTAATATTATAGGAATTTGCCATGTCACTCCAGCCAGAAAACCGTAAAAATGTCACCTACTTGACGTTCACCTCAGTGACTTAACCATGTCCCGGAGGTGACCTGTGTATGTCACATAAGTGACAAATTCTGATAAATGATAAGACAAATTTACATAATTTACTGATTTGAAGAAAATATGAGAATCGTATATAACTTTAGTGCCATGTAAATGTATCCCACCCACCCCCTACCAACACCCTCCCCATAGTGCTGGTGAAATTTGAGATATTGTATATGATATGTCACATGAGTGACCAAATATGAAAGACGAGAAAAGATGTGAGATAATTTAATGATTTGAAGAATATATAATTATGCAAACAATATAGATCCCACTGCCCTGTTAAAAAAATACACCACTTGAACTCTATCACAGCCACTGTCCTAGAGCGGCATTAGATTTTGAAAAAAATATAAATTTTCATGTTGGTAGGTGACCTGTTCTGGCACGTAGTGGCCAAACATGATAGATGAGAAAAGAAAGTTAGATAAGTTACTGATTTGAAGAATGCATCTATGAGAATGATACTGGCCTGCTTTAGATACTGCCCTAAAATATACTAAAATAGTTCACCCAACCTCACCACCATATCTCTCCAATGATAACATTGGAATTTGTGATACCGTAGATTGCCTGCATTATATTTTTCATTTCAAGCAAGATGGAATGGCAAAAGTTTTTCCATATTTTTAGCACAAAATCTAGCACTGCCTGATAACGTCAGAATATATGTTATCAGTAAATTCAAAAGTTTTCAATGAAAATAAAACACTGCGGAAACAAATACTTGTAATGTACATATTTTTTAACTACTTCGATACCGTCCGGCCATGGGGTGGCTAATGCCAGAAATACTATAATGATATTTTGCACAGACTTTAAAATGGGGCCGCTCGTTTAATTATAAATACTTTTGATTATAATACTAGTCCATGTTCACTACTGAAAGAACTTAGTGGCAAACTTGTACACATCTAATTTTTCAGATAGAGTGACATTGTTTGTTTCAAATTTAAAACTGAATGAAGCAAAAGTAAATGTTTAACACAACAAGAGGATACATGGGAAATGCTTCAGCATCTCTGAATCTACCCGGTAAATTCATGCCCATTCATTTAAGTCCATGCAGTGATCTAAGACGGAATGGTTTAAAATTTGATTTTCATTTTGTCTGTTGAAAAATGATACTAGCTGCAGTGTGTTTGTCTGTTAATTGACAGTTAATGGTTATAGAAATTGATTAGTAAGAAAATGGTATTCATTGATAATGTTTAACAATGGTGTAATGTTAATGTTCAGGATTCATAAGATAGAGCTAAGATGGCCTGAAATGACATGGCCAAATGATTATATTCCTTGGTAAAATTTTGACATTGGTTATTGAAGTATATTACTAAAAGTGAAATATTTTAGAAACAGATGGAAATTAGAAAGGTTCTTCATGTAAGCTGAACATTTTTTCATTCTTGTCATGTTATGCACGGGCCACCTAATTCTCTTCTCGGATGATCCATGAAGATAATAAATCATGTTCATAGCAAAATTAATTTGTAAACAACATGGCCTGAAACTCCAGCGTAGTTGCAGTAAAGAGCCAGTATGTCTCATTGTTGCTCTGAGATGGATATAACTTCACAGCATTAGAATCGTTACGTCTGCCCCGAGGTACAGTGAGGCAGACTGGTTCCCTGCCTCTTACTACACGCGCGTCTCAAGCTTTGTTGTTCATGACTGGGTTGTGGTATATGCATAAGTTATCATCTAATAGATCATCAGAGAAGAAAATTAGGTGGCCTGTGGTTAGTGTGATGGAAAACACAGTGACACAGAAAATTAAATATGGCTTTTGTGCATTTTATTGAATAATTATACCCGTCCATGGGTTTTGTTTTTATTTTTTCCATTTTGCTCCCTGTATTTTGCACATAAAACTACATGTACGACTCCATGGCTCAATTCCATCTTCATGACAGTTTGTCACCTACGTGATAATGTATCACTTACGTGACAGGGCAATTAATGAGAGTCTTAATTACGGTTGTTAGATTGAATTTTGCTCTGCTGGATATTTGAATATTAAGTTTATAGTCTTAACCAATGGATACATGCCAAAAACTTGGGTTTAAAATATTTAAAACTAAGACTCGGTGACTCAACATCATCTACGTGACACGCACTTTGTCACCCACGTGACTGTGTGTCACTTACGTGACAGTGTGTCACTTACGTGACAGGCCGTTTAATTAAAAAGCCTTAATTTGAGTAATTATGAAGAAAATAGCGCGGCCTATTATTTGAATATCATGTTTATACTCCAAACTCATGGATATGTGCAAAAAAACTTGGGTTTGAAACATTTATTTATTGTGTTAAAAATGTCACCAAAATATCCTAAAAATATAGAAATCGTCACTTACTGTTTGTGGTGAAACAAATCACTGTCTGGACCCAGGATCTTTTTAAAGGACTCTTCACTCTTGCGAGTTGGGGGCATATGTTTGTTTATCTGCCTCTCCGGTAGTAACATTACACAGAGAGTTATAGACAGATTTTGATGAAATTTTTATGAGAGGTTGTAATTGGATCAGGGAACACACACACACACACACGTAATATATATATCTTTTTGCGCACTGATCTATTGGTACACTTTAACTAGGTTTGGATATAAAAGAACAAATCCTCAAAATCCATAACTATGTGTGTCCGTATTCACATTCAGATACGCATACGCGTAATCCATAGTCCGCAAACATTGGAAAACGTATAAACATACGGGTAGAAACCCTATATTCACTCACCATGTATAGACAAAGATGCAAGGCTACCTGCATACAGTGGTCTTTGGAAAGGACTAACCTAGTGCCTTGCATTTAAACTACACAGTTCATGCACCACTTTGTACTGATGAACAGTTTGGATTCCCACTTGTTATATATGAGCCTGATTTTAATTCACAGGCTCCATGGGATATAAAACAAGGGCTTGCAACAGGCCCCCAAAGACGGCTCTGCCGTGGAGGTTTCACAATGTTTTCTCCCCTGTTCATTTAAAGGACCTGTCCTATGTTGGTGGACAACTTCTCGACTTTAAAAGGATACCGACATCGTCTATGTGTAAGCCGTGCTCAGGATCATTTGCCAATTATAACCTCTTGGGGCTGGTTTATTTGATTAATTCATCGTGTATTTGTCCCTTTATGGAGATCTGCTCTTTTGAGTGGAGGGCTTTGGGTATGGTGCCTTTATCCTAGAGTTCGAATGATCCTTCTCGTCCACTCCTTTGGCAAATCTACCAGGTGAAGTGAATCGGGCATTTTTTTACACAAATCTGAAAAATTTATTACAATTTCCCCATTTGTTAGAGATGCTCATCTGTCCCCTACACAAAAGCCCACCCAGCTGACCCCAGATCAGATCAATCCAAGGTTAGTCCATCGTAAAAGACTGACGTATTAGTCATTATCAGAGGGCGTGGAAGTCAACCACTGGAGATCATCCCGTTGGCTACCAATCCATAATTATGTAAGGAGAAGTGTTTTCTGATGGGGTAAAGTTCTTGGAGTGAAAATGATCTTAGCTATCATTTACCAAATGTTGTAGATAGGTAAGTATTACTTGTAGTCGACTGGTAAGTATAACTAACAATATAAAATTATATCAAATTTCACAGTTTAAAATTAACAATGCTTGGCTTCTAACACATACATTATGTAGTTACTATAGGGAATATATGTTGGTGTCAAACATGATTAAGGAGTGTTGTCTAATGCAATATTGTAAAACTAAATCACCACCCAATCGAGTCCTGTGTTGCCAACTTGCATCAGCCATTTGGTAATGCTTTCTTTTTCTTTTGGCAAGGTATATTTTCCATATGCAAACTCAGACAGGACAAAAAAGTTGAATCACAACAACCACACCTTGATTCAGAGTCATCCATTTGTTTACCAGATTGAATGTTTGTAAAGTCACTAAACCATTTGCTTGCAGTCATGATAGACCTGCTTCAAATTTGCTGTTGAGACTGGCATTATGTTTTCTAGTTGTTGGAAATTTATTCCCAAAGACAGATTTTTCAGAGCACATAAACACAGATGCCACAGAAACTTTTTGAGTGGGTTGTGCTTGCTGCATATTGTAGTAGGTAGAGTTAATACGGTGAAATTGCTCTTGCAGAGGTCGAATTGTGTCAAAGTAGATTTATGGTCGCCATTTTTATACCATGCAACCCGACGCGTCCCACTACCTAGATCTTGGTAAAAAAATCCTGATTTCCGTAAGATGTAAATAAGTGATTCTCAATGCCTTTACTGGTGTATAAGATTGGTGTTTTATCAAAGTATGGGGGTTTGGTGCACTAACAGAACTATGAAGACATTTGCATCTGATGTTTTATGGAATAACTCCCATCTAAGCTTGGTTGGCAAGTATTTACGTTTTGCATGACAAGTCCGTTAAAATCATCAATTGAATTCTGTTATTTCTTGTGTTCTTTGAAAGAGAGGAAATGGCCACCAGTTTCATATCCAGTACTTTGGTGTTGTGTATACAAAGGAGTCATGTGGCTAATATGAATGTAATTTTTGCATGTCATGTCCGCTTCTGGAAAACTGAGACATAAACTGACAGATGGCGCTGCATCTGTTTATGACGCACATATGGAATCACACTGACTCTTTCTTACTCCACAGTTAAAAAGTTTGGCTTCTATCATTCTGTACAATGACCACATCTCAGCATTAGAGGAAAGTAGATGCAGCATGAAACATGACAGTTTTCTAAGTTTCCCATTCCCCACAGTGTCATACAAAAAGCAAGGATTTATTTGATTTCGTAAACAATTTTGGTGTGATCCTGTACAACTCCGAAAAGGTGTTTCCAGTCTGCTACAAAGAGGCGTTGAAAGCTGATCTTTTGTTTCATATTTGCAGCCATTTCTGCATAGGTACCAGAATCTTTGTGCCACGGTTGACTGACACCATGAGACATGGAAGAGTTGTCATGATATTTCCACAGTGAGAACATCCTAGTCAACCGCCCCGGGTAAAATAGGGTTTACACTTTCTGACCCGATAAGTGACACCTGATATTGCTCAACAGATGCATCAACCCAGATACCTCTCGTATGTATGCGCGAGAGATCTGGCATCTCCATGTAAATGATGATTTCACTGAGCTTGTTACAAGTTCGTTCTGGCATTTGGTTTGTACTCATAATGCTGGTACTCTTTGATACTTTTATTGGTGATCATTGATTCCGCAATTCTCAGCATGTCCATAATATATATTAATAAATGCCATTCCCTAGCCGTTTATGTTTTTGACTAGGGCTTGTATGGAAACATCATCTGCCAAGCTATCAATTTATAACATCTTTAATATCTCTCTGGATTTGGGGGGGGGGTGTCTGCTGACAACTTTCTTTGCGACTTGTCGAGATTTCGGAAAGACAACCTTTGCAACCGTTTCTTGGTTCGCTGACTTCATGGCTTTGAGAGTTACCTTAAGTTTTTAGCTTTAGTACTTTCGTGAGGATCTGCCGTCTGTTGTCAGCCGTCTGTCCATCTTCCATCCTTTGTCCACAATTCACATTTTCTACTTCTTCTCAAAAACTGTCGGCCAGATTCACTTCAAACTTGATGAGGATGTGCCTTGGGTGAGTTTCTACCAAGTTTACTCAAATGGTCACGCTCCAGTTGTTTATTTATTTATTTATTTATTTATTTATTTATTTATTTATTTATTATTATTATTATTATTATTATTATTATTATTATTATTATTATTATCATTATTATTATTATTATTTTTTTTTGCTTTTGTTCTTTTTTTTGGGGGGGGGACCTTTCAAAATCTTCACCGGAACCGCTGACACAATTGCTTTGATATCACACAGAAACCCTTCTGCAGACTCCTAGTTCTTAATTTGTTCGCCAGGTAGTGCTGCAATTTTTCTATTTTTATGATTTGTGGTGTGTTTTTGCTATTTTCGACTTATTCTCCAGAGCCATCACTCAGATTAAGCTGAAACTTAGTTGATATGCTCAATGTGGAAAGGGCAAACAAGTTGTTCACTAGGTGGCACTGCTCTGAATGCCTGATTTTTTAACGATTTTATCAATTTGGGTACCGATAATGCACCTGTCCTATTGATCACTATGTAAGTCAATGGGCTAATTCACACTTTCGACTTCCCCAAAACGGTCATCCAGATTGACTTTAAACATGGTAACAATGTAGCTTGGGTGGGTATCCACCAGGCTTGTTCCAGCAGCCATGCTCTTGTGATGTTTAGATTTTTTATGAAATATTTTGTTGTTTTTCTTGGACAAATCTTAAAATATCCTCTTCGCCGAAACCGCTCTTCCAATTGCTTTGATATCACACAGGAATCCATCTGGGGACTCCTGGTCTTTAATTTGTTCATCAGGTGTCTTTTGATGATATTTTGTGTGTTTTCGTTATTTTCAACTCCTTATCTAGAATTGTCACTCAGATTAAGCTGAAAATTGGTCGCTATATATTTCTTGTGAAAACGGCAAATAAACTTCTTCACCAATTGACACTGCTGTCGATATTTTATTTTTAATGATCTTTTTTGCAATTTGAGTACTTATCGATAAATGCACCTTTCCTATTGATTATTTTGTTAAAATGACCAGGGATGTACCTTTGATAAGTGTCCACCTATTTCGCTCTATCCTAATATCACAGAACCACAAGTGTGATGAATCTCTAGGTCAGCTGAGCACAGGCTGTTCATACAGCCCTCTAGTTACCTGCTTTGATCGGAAGATTATAAATATCTGATCTGCTGTAACTGTATCTTCTAATTCCTTGATTTATCACCAACATGTTCATGCTGTATTACATGCAGTATATTTTTATGCGAATCTCTGTTTCTGACCTCTTGTCTCAGTAATTTGTTGTAAATGCTCACCAGTTAGTTTCTGTGACCGTGTTCCTGGCAACTGGTCACAATCAGTATTAATTGGCTAATCTACTCCTTAACATCGGCGGCACCAATGGTCGGGGATAATGTCCTGGTTCTTCAAAACAAAATATAATATACTATATAAAACTATGCATTTATACATTCACAGCAAACAAATTAAAAAAAAATAACACAAATACCGAAATAAAATAAAATAGCCATGCATGCATCATGATTCAGGTCTATCTTGTCAGATTTCAACAAATTAACACCAGAATTTTCACGCTCGCGTCAAGAAACGTTTTGATGTTTGGTCGAACAGGTCATCTGCCTGATTGCCATAATCTCATGCACTTCCTCCTAAGAGTAAACGTGATTTACCCAATATTGAGTAGCTGCAGAACTTCAACCAAGCGGTTTCATTACCACTAACTCACATTCCAGTTGTTTATAGCATTTCTTTAGCATGGGATTTAATGTTGAACATGGATCGGTCATCCCAGGATAGCTGAGCAGTTGTCAGCGTTCAAGTGCGGTAAATTCTCAACAGCATAACAAAATTAACATTGGGCATCTGAGACATAACATCGATCAATTTTTTTTTAATTGCATGACAATCAGTACGGGCCTTGAACTCTAATCTGGAGGCACAAAACTGATTTGAATTGAACAACTATTTTGCTCCAAATGTTGACTTGTATATATTAAGATACCGAATACAGACGTCTTTTCATCCTGTACCTTGAAGAATGAAAAACCATTCTCTTTAAAAATGCTTCATAAAAAACTCGTAAGAACTTTTCGTTTGAACTTTTGATTACCTTGTCCAATCTAAACATATTTAGAATTTTGTGTATGGCGTTAAAGAAGGACTAGTTCGTTCGACTACCAGTAGAAAAATCATTTTCCAAGGCCAAAATAGACCAATCATATGGACGATAGATTTGATGGACAGGAGGTCCTTCTCGAAAATTAACAGGAGAACCAAAAGTTTGCTCGGTGTCATCGACGTTGTTTCCAAATACGGATAGATGATTACGTTGAAAGAGAAAAGAAGTGAACCTGTGGGAAGGCGTTGAGAGTCGTTTTAGAAAGAGGAAAATGGGTTGCTGCGCTTGTAGAATATTACATTAAAGGATACACTTTTTCCTGTTTATCTGTATTTCACGGAAACAAAGAAAAATTCAGGGTCGTCGAAATATGAAATAGAGCATTTAAAAAGAGAATGTGTATTTTTTTGTGCTGATTCCTGTTGCAGGTATATCCACCTGTTATATAGCCTGGTCGACCCATGTAATAACACAATTCATTTCTCTATTAAGATGACACCGCTAGAAGCGAGTAAAAATGAACGAAAATACCATCTGGGGAATCTGTGAGTTGCTGATAACAATCAAGAAATATTCAGGATTGAAAAAATTATTTGAAAACGTGATAATAAATCACAAATTGAAAATGGTTAGGACACAGCACTCGTTTATTTTTGAGTTCAATACAGAGACCTACAAACTGCCTGAGTAGTAGATATACCGTCAACTCTGAGACGTGGCCAATTGCGAACCATTCGATACACTTGGACTCGCGATGCATTGGTTCTCTCGAATGCATGACCTCATATAGACAGACTTATCATTATAATACAAATACGCCCATTATTTTACTTTTACTGGCGAATTATCCAAAATTGCTGTACATGCTCACCACTGTTATGTTTCTATAATACAATAAGCTTGACAATTCAGTGGTACCATGTGTTGCATGTTGAAAACATTCTGCGAGATTCCTCTGCGGACTGGCGAATGTGGTTCCTGTGGGCAAACTCTTCCACATCATGTATTACATTCATTTTTTTTGCCTCTTTTGTCTTAGGTAAGACTACATCCACAAAAGCTACACCGGCGCCAAAGCAAGGTAAAGTAAGCATTGGCTACAATTTCAAACTTAAGTAGTAATTTGAGACACGCTGAGCTTAAATGATGAAAAAAAGTTAAACGACGTGCATCATCGAGTGATGTTTTCATGTTAAATCGCCCAGTCCCCTCATATAGTATGCCAATGTTATGCCAACCTCGTATGTATATTTGGTTGAGACCTGTAACTGTTGTGCACGTATACATAAAAACATATATTATTTGAAGCAGACATGAATATGCAGATGCCAGCCTTGATGATGGGGTCTTGCGCAACTTTCAATAGGAAATTTAAAAACGGTAAACCCCCTGGAAAAGATATGATAATCAGTGAAATGTTAAAAAAACCTGCAGACACTTTATTTCCACATTTGCACAAACTATTTAATTCTGTATTCCCTTCAGGCCAATTCCCGCACCTTTGGATAATTAGTTTATTTACACACAAAGAGGGTAGCGCAACAGACCCAAACAGATGTCAAGGCATCTCACTTGGTAGCTTACTGGAGAATTATCCAAAATTGCCTGTACATGTTCACCATTGTTATATGTTTCTATCATACAATAAGCTTGACAATTCAGTGGTACCATGTGATGCATGTTGAAAACATTCTGCGAGATTCCTCTGCGGACTGGCGAATGTGGTTCCCGTGGGCAAATTCTTCCACATCATGTATTACATTCATTTTTTTTGCCTCTTTTGTCTTAGGTAAGACTACATCCACAAAAGCTACGCCGGCGCCAAAGCAAGGTAAAGTAAGCATTGGCTACAATTTCAAACTTAAGTAGTAATTTGAGACACGCTGAGCTTAAATGATGAAAAAAAGTTAAACGACGTGCATCATCGAGTGATGTTTTCATGTTAAATTGCCCAGTCCCCTCATATCGTATGCCAATGTTATGCCAACCTCGTATGTATATTTGGTTGAGACCTGTAACTGTTGTGCACGTATACATAAAAAACATATATTATTTGAAGCAGACATGAATATGCAGATGCCAGCCTTGATGATGGGGTATTGCGCAACTTTCAATAGGAAATTTAAAAACGGTAAACCCCCTGGAAAAGATATGATAATCAGTGAAATGTTAAAAAAACCTGCAGACACTTTATTTCCACATTTGCACAAACTATTTAATTCTGTATTCCCTTCAGGCCAATTCCCGCACCTTTGGATAATTAGTTTATTTACACACAAAGAGGGTAGCGCAACAGACCCAAACAGATGTCAAGGCATCTCACTTCGTAGCTTACTGGAGAATTATCCAAAATTGCCTGTACATGTTCACCATTGTTATATGTTTCTATCATACAATAAGCTTGACAATTCAGTGGTACCATGTGATGCATGTTGAAAACATTCTGCGAGATTCCTCTGCGGACTGGCGAGTGTGGTTCCTGTGGGCAAACTCTTCCACATCATGTATTGCATTTTTTTTCTTTTGTCCCAGCTGCCACTACATCCACAAAAGCTACCACGACACCAAAGAAAGGTAAATTAAGCTTTGGCTACAATATCAAACTAAAATAGTAATTTGAGACACGCTGAGCTTAAGGGATGAAAATAAAGTTGAACGACGAGCATCATCGAGTGATATTTACATGTTAAATCGCCCAGTCCCCTCATATCGTATGCCAATGTTATGCCAACCTCGTATGTATATTTGGTTGAGACCTGTAACTGTTGTGCACGTATACATCAAAGAAACATATATTATTTGAAGCTGACATGAATAGGCAGATGCCAGCCTTGATGATGGGGTCTTGCGCAACTTTCACTACGAATTTAAAAACGGAAATCCCATGGAAAAGATATGATGATCAGTGAAATGTTAAAAATCCCGCAGACACCTTTTTCCACATTTGCACAAATTATTTAATTCTATATTCCCTTCAGGCCAATTTCTGCACCTTTGGATGATTAGCTTATTTACACACAAAGAGGGTAGCGCAGCAGACCCAAACAGATGTCAAGGCATCTCACTTAGTAGCTCTTCATCGAAATTATTTTGTAGTATCCATACATCTCGACTACTCAATCTAGTATTTGTTCTCTTGACAAACCAAAAATAAAATCAGATTGGTTTTTCTAAAATACACGTACAAGTGATGTTATTTTGATATTAATAATTCTTATTATTCAATACACGAAAGAGACGGAGAATGGTAAATATCTAGTTACATGTACATGCTTTATTGAATTTCAGCGAGCATTCGATACAGTATGGCACCAAGGCTTATTCTATAACTTACTCTATTATGACATAAATGGTTATTCTTATAATATTATTGTGGACATGTACATTGGGGCAACAGTGCAATTGTAGTTTTCTAACGGTCTATCAAACACTATTCTATCACTAGACCGTGTGCAGCAAGGATGTGCCTCGCCCCCAACGCTATTTAATATTATAAATGATCTTCCAGGTATATTTGATAACGAGTGTAAACCTGTTCAGTTATATAACAAAAAACGCAACTGTCTCTTATATTGGATTGATTTAGTTCCTTGACAAAATGCCAACCAGGCTTAAAAAATTGATTCGATAGACTACATATCTATTTTAAAGACTGTGATCTTAATATTTATCAGAGTAAGTAAAAAATCATCACATTCAATAATGGACGATTATGAAACAAAAATGCATTTTAGAAAACAATGTATTAGAAATTGTCATCAGTTATTGTTAGTAAGAAATTGAAACTTCTACTTCCTGTTCGTTCATTCTTGCTTTAAAGAGTTTATATGCTAAGCCACGACGACAGCGGCTGAATTAAAGCGAACTCTTTCGAATACTGAATTAGATATCTTGGTTGCACTAATATTATTTGGGAGACTTGTCGCCTCAATCCTATTGTTTTGGGAAAGTTTATTAATTGACCAGAAAATTTGTTGGAAAAAACATAAAAAATTACATCTTGTGCTTTAAAAAAAACTCGTACACTTAGCTATTTGAAATTTCGTTAAGTCGTCGCAAAAGCATGTAACTTTGCTGTATTAAGGGTACCCTTATCATTGAAAATACATTTGCATATGTCTAAATACTGGTTCATAATAGTAAAGCTAGACAACCAATCATTCTTATATGACTGTTCACCTTGCAGTACACACAATATGAATTCCGGACAATTCTTTGGCTGCATAGCTTGCAAAAATTGTTTCAGATGTCTGATACATCATTATGTGGGACAACGTCGGTGGTCAGTGGGTAGCATTATCATAAAGAAGTTTAAAAAAACGATTTCAGAATATATTTATTCAGTCGATGGAATCGGTATCTTATGGAAAACGGTTAATCTGGCAAAAATTAAGAACATTTAAAAATAAAATGCAACTTTAGACCAGAATGATATTTTTGTTTGATAAATGACTATACTAATAGGAAAGGGACTAGTCGCTTCAGGATTGGCGTCCACAGTCTTACAATTAAAGCCGGAAAACGTAAAAGCCCTATTGAAATATTTTTGGAAGAGAGAAAACGTGGAACATGTTGAACAATTGAAGACGAGTAACACAGTTATTGTGATTATCAACAAAAAGTCTTGGGGCCACCGTAAACACTTTTTGAGAGAATAGGCGATATTGTCCCCACGACTTCTTTTTTTTTCGGATATAAAAAAAAAATCATTATTTTTCTGTTCTATTATTACCACGAGAAGGCAGTTCTTTTCGTTCTTCTCCATTTCTTTCCAAAGTATATTTGGTCATGTTGTTTTGTCACTTTGTAGTTGTAATACTATGAATGTAAGTGTTTCAAATGGTTCTTATGTTTTTTGGTAAAACCTCAAATATTGTTTTTGATACAGCAAATGAAGTTTCCCAGTATCATGAAAACATTATGAAATAAATGAAAACAGTCGTCGTACGAGGATCACTGTCAATGGATTCATTGTGTGGCCTTAGTATCACATTGCAGGCTGGCCATATTCTTCAGTTAAATGTGACATAGTTTCAACATATTCATGTCAATCATGTATCCTGCTCTGTGAAAAAAATATGATTTTTGTATCATGGAATGAAACGTAGCTTGTGCTGGTCCCCAACTTGAAAGCACGTGACTATTTCTGAATACCTAAAGATTTTGAATCTAATGCATCCACTTTTAAAATGTGCGGTGTTCCACTTTTTTTTTCTAATTTTGATAATTAAGCCTCTTTTTTCTCTCCATAATATTCTCATATTCGTATGTGAATCACTTATTTATCTGGTTTTTTTTTTGTTTTTGTTTGTGTTTTTTTTTGTAGAAAAATGTTCAAGCGCCATGGCCACTCAAGCAAGCGTATTCGGATGCTTTCACAAGCATATAAAGGCAAAGGATTTTCCGGCCCTACTGAACTCATGCAAATTGAATTGCGAGTATGTACCTTCGTTGCTGAAAATAATGATTATTGCCGTCCTATTTCTTAATATACAATCGAATGATCACTTAAAGTATCTTTACCGTCCTTCTTGCCCATGGGCAGCTTTACTTTGTCTTTGATAAGATGTTAATCTTTCTGTCTGGTCGCGTTTACTTGTTGCGTTGAATCTGAGATTATCCGGTCCAGACATAGCCCTTCAATATATTGGCGTGGAAAATTGTTATAAATATAACGGTGCCATTGTATTAACTAACTAATGGGTTGATGGGTGACTGCATAGGTCGATAGACAAACATTAGATACGTAGACAGATTGACTGGTACATAGGGGGATAGATATAACGTAGATACGGAGGTACGTGGACGACTAAATAGGCAGGCAGATACATTAAATAAATTGAAAATATTTGTTAAACGCTATCTCCTTACAGCGGGTAACCAGCAGATGGGAAGGGGGAGGGTGTCCCACGGAGCATTAAAATACAACACGTCTTGCGTTTATGTTGAAAGAATACAAAAACAAAGCAAATATGGAACTGTCCCCCACGACCAAAGAAAAAGAAAAATTAGATTCATAATCACCACAACAATTAACTGAGTCAGTGGCCATACTGGAATCTTCCTATGCAGCCTAGGCGCCAAAGCGTGCCGAAGTGATTATGGTATGTTACTGTAGTATTTTGATATCTATTCAGAACGCATTGACTTCTGTCAAAATTGGCAGTGAAAGAGATACTGCATACAAAAAAGTATGGAACACGCGAAATTTAGGGTTCAGTGTTTGGAAACCAATACTTTTCGCACATTGTCATAACAGCCAGCTCTTTCATCATTACTCGTACTGCAGGTGAACCATTGGCACATGTCGTAATCTTTAGAGACGACAACAGAGGGTAAGCTGACAGATATACCTGTGGAAGGGCGGGCTTGAATAAAGTTGGACAAACTACTCTTGTGAACACACCAAGCACGAACACCTGTGTAATTCAGTCACAGTCACTGCACATGTTAGACTTCTTTCGCATTCCCCATGAAATGTCAGAACTGCGAAATGAAAACTTATGGGGTCGGAACTATAGTTGGTGTATTTAAAGAGACATATGGTTTTATTGAACTGTGGATGCGTATATCTGTTTCAGTATGTATGACGCTACCATCGAATGTATCAATAAGCTCGAGCTGACAAAGGCTTGCGCTGGAATCGTAGCAGGGAAGATCAACAAGACTCTACGTAAGTGGAAATTTTGTCAATGTTTCTCAACTGTTTTATTTTAACCCTGAACCAGCCAGAATAGGAAGTCGGCAGCTGTTTTGGGTAGGCAGAAACAGTTCAACAGAAGTCAAAGGTACTGGATGAACACACAATCTGGGTAAGTCAACTAAAAAACGTTTGCTGAGAAGTTACGTTAAAGGACAAAAATTGAGATTAAAGAAGAAAGCAAGGAACGCATAATCAAGACATGAATCTGTCGGTTGCTGCCATGTACTTCGTCCGCAAAGCAGAACAAGTTTTCGCCAAAGCAGACCCAAGCTGCGTTGTTTATCTTCTCCGCTGGGATTTGCCCTACTTTGACAAGGTCATTGTTTTGGCGTTGGAGAAGTGACTTAATTAGTTTTTTGGCTGAATATGGTTACTATGGTAACATGCTTCAGGACACTAGGGACCAGAGGCTGCTAGTGCTACTGGTCTAGGTGATTATGATGAACTCCCTGATTGGTGTCTCAGTCTGTGGGGAGGATCAAAGTAAAGTTTTGTTTCCCTTACTATCAATGAATTTGTAGAAGGGCAGACCAAGTGTAGTAACACGGAACTTGGTCTGCTGTGATATACGCAGCTTGAGTCTGCTTTGGAAGCAATCATGCACTGAGCGCGGGAAAGAGTTTCACCAACAGTAGGTTGCTGTCAACCAGCTATCGCGGGATACTGTTACATAAACTGCCCGCAGCTGTCAACCATTTAGCACGGGGAAGTGTAACACACACCGCCGGTTGCCACCAACCTGTTGGTGCCGAAAAGCAGGTAGCCCCAGGAAATTTAGCAAAAAAATGATTTTGGTCGGATTTCTGTTTAAAGCAGCCTGGTAAATTGAGCAGTATGGCAAAAAAAAACCCTATCAAATATGTTCATTGTAGTACACAGCGACATCACACCCAGGCTGCCAATCTTAATATCTAATTGAAACGCTAGCATTCAAATCTTTTTATGCCTTATTCAGTGCTGAATTCAAATTAACTTAATCACCATCGCAATTAACTCTCTCAGAGGCAAACTTGGAGACTTCTTGTGCGCCCTGGCACCAACGCGTGTCCAAATGGTTTAAGATATGTGAATGTAGTAATGTGTGTGCATGGTTAGAAAATTACTTCTCAAACCTTTTTGTTATAATTGGAACACTGGTATTTCTTGGTATCGTTGGAACGATGATGTTTCTTGGTATCGTGGGAACAAAGGGTGTTTCTTGGTGTCATTGGAACAATGATGTTTCTTGGTGTCATTGGAACAATGATGTTTCTTGGTGTTATTGGAACACTGGTGTTTGTTGGTATTATTGTGACAATGATGTTCACTTTTTGTGAAATAAAGTGATGGAGAGGAGCATGGATTTGGCAATACATGATTATCAAAACCTGGTTGAGAAAAATCTGTTGACCCTAAATATGATAAACAATTATGAACAAATCAAAAGGCTTTCCTTTTGCAAATTAGAGAGATTTACATTGAAGAAGTGTACCTTTGATTTGAATAGGGTAAATATTTCTGGAACACCAATTCCTAGATTTCAACCAAATGTACCCATTAAGACATATGAAGCACATTCTGTAACTTTATTTTCAGAGCAATTTGGTGCCAAGAATTGCGTCTTTCAAAAGATTCAGGATCATTGCAAGGATGGGAAAAAACTGAAAGGAGGCGCATAACCATAGCAATCCTGGCGCAAGTTTGATGAGTATAAAGATATGGATGAGACCTTTGGAAACTCCGAACAGGCACTGAGCAAAAATAAAATCACACCACCCACCTACAGCTGACTGTCAATACGTCAAAATGATACACTCTGACACTCTACACAACCAGGAAAAACCGACAAAGTCAAGCCTCGGCACTAAAAGAGCTCTTAATTTGTTTAAAAAAAAATAAAAACAAAGCACTGTGTCATCCTTCTTTGGAAATACGATTGCAATGAAATTGGTAAAATGACTACTTGAACAGTATCTTGTCTCTCGATCTTCAACACAAGTTTTTTTTATATTGTATGGCGATTTTCAACCGATTTGGTAAAAACACTATTATTTGTGTATATTCTGAATGAAAACTAATGAATACTACTTGACAGGTTTTCTTGGTGAGTTCCCTGTCAATGCCACCACCGCCAGAAAACTTGAAAAGAAGATTTGCTTCAAAGCAAGTCTGCGTGCCTTCAAAAGTTTAAATATTAAGGGCTGCAACTTTTGTCCTTTGGTACTTAACATTCCATTAAGCTTATGGCTGGATGAAAAATTCAAAGTCCAAATGACCTTGACCTTTGACCTTTAGAAGTCACATGTAAGTTGCAAAATGTGCTGTGTTATAACCCTTACAATTTAAGCCTAACATGAACCAAATCAGATGAGAATTGCCCAAGTTATGACTAGATGAAACTTTCAACATGTTACGTTGAACATGTTACACCATAGGATCCTAGGTCATTACCACTGAGTGAATAATATGTTTATCCCAAATTTCATTTCTACGGACTAAGCAGATGCTTGACTGATCTATACAAATAATGAATATTTAAGTTTCATTCACAATGATGAAGTAAACCTACAATTGATTTATCAATAAACACAACTAGAATGGTAAAGCATTTGCGTATGCCTTGTAATTTTTTACGCGTCTCCAGTATGATGGCCACATCCAAATAATTAACTTTTATGTGTTTTCTTAACATTATCGTCAGTATACTATCATTAATGCCTTGCCGTAATAGTAAGACTGGGAATGGTCTAACGTAATGTTTCGATGCAATAGACCCTTTTAAGACCCAGAGGGCACTTGATGGTCATCATTTACACAAATTTACACAATGTGTGTGACAAAAAATCCCTTTGAAGCTTTGTGAAGCAAATTGGCAAATTTATACAAATGAACACCGCCAAGTGCTGCCGTCCGGTGTCCTAAATTCCACTATTGGCTCTGTAAATTATCTTGAATAAGGCACTGATTATTCAAACACCAGATAAAACCCACAACAGCATAGGGAGTAAACCCGACATTGGGGCCAGGAGTTGAACTGGACAGAGAAACTTGGGGCCTACTCAACAAGAAATCTTCATTGCTATAGTGATAAAAAGAATTAAAAAAATATGCCCAGGTTAAAGAAATCAGGGCAACACGACATGATCAGAACACGTATCTTTCGGTTGCTGTCATCCACTGAGCGCAGAAAAGGTTTTCGCCAAAAAGTTGAATCATGTTCTGATATTTATGAGTAAATACGTGTACCCGACTGAAATGTTTCCTGATAGACATCTTGATATGGGGAAACGTTAAAATCTAAATCGTACAACACCAACGGTGCAGCAGTGTCACATCGCCCGAGTAGTTGTGCAAAAGATCGAGCCAATCTCTTTACTCCATATCCAATCCAGTCATTGTCTCTACTATGTCTTATCTTACACGTAATTAATCACAAATATCAAGGCTCGATGGAACTTATTTGAAAAATTAAGGTTTCAGCTGCCATACAAATGTCTCAACGGGTCGCCGGCGGAAAATCATCCAGCACGTGTCGCAATCTTATAACATATTCTCTCTCTCTCTCTCTCTCTCTCTCTCTCTCTCTCTCTCTCTCTCTCTCTCTCTCTCTCTCTCTCTCTCTCTCTCTCTCTCTCTCTCTCTCTCTCTCTCTCTCTCTCTCTCTCTCTCTCTCTCTCTCTCTCTCTCTCTCTCTCTCTCTCTCTCTCTCTCTCTCTCTCCCCCCCTCTTTGATCTGTGATCGATTGGTTACTCAGTATAGAAGACCTACATCATTTAGGATCAAATGTTTACTTAGTATAGGGCACCTCTTTGATTAAACGTCTTTTGGTTACTCTCTAAAAGTCTTAAATTTGATCCTTTGGGACGCATAGTGATCAGGTATTCACAGAGTTAAACAGAGTAATGTGAAATTTACTATCAACTTCTATCTGTTGTGTTCAAACTTTACTTAACTGGTCAACCATTGTACTTAATATCTAACTTTACGCATATACTCCGACCACAAGGCAAGTGACTTGGCCAATTTGAAACTAGAATTATCTAAAGTGAGGTATACACACTCAGTACACAAATAATGACTGCTACGGCTTCCAATAGTGCTTTCTTAGTGCACGGGGGCGGGGGTAGGGGGTGGATTTATGCCATAATTCTAACCAATTTACAATCCTAGAATTTACCTTTAGATCTCATGCAATATTTAGTGCATCTTCTTTACACCATGTTTAGGACAATTGTAGTAACAGAGGCACCTGATCACAGAGGTTGGGTTTGTTTGCTTTTAGAGCTACTTGTTGACTGAATGAAAAGATGTTCTGACATCTCAAAGAATAAAAGGACAACTAATAGACCAAGGCCTGAGGCTCCAAACTGTTCAGGTACCCGTCCCCGGAGTAGAACAAGCCACAAGCCATTTTTGTTAAGAAATTGTTCAATTTGACATTCGAATATAATGATTGTGGCTGTTCACTTTGGGAATAGGTATGTTTTATAGCCACAAATAAAAAGAATAGGCCTGTGTATATCGTCTACAATCCAATACTGCTTTTGGAGAAATAACTGACACAAAATATGTTCAGGAAATACCAAACATTGTTAAAACTTACGCAAATTAGTCAGAAAATCTGCATGATTTATACCTTTATATATTGTTTGACACCTTCATGTAAAAAAATGAAAAATCTAGAAAATTCGAGCTTTCTTTCGGTTTTGACTTTTTTAGGACGTTTTCCAGGACCAGGGAGGTAGATTGAGACATGCACGTCCCTGTCAGAACCAAAACCTTCTATATATAAATATAATTTATTTTTAATATTGTTAGTTATCACGATGTTTTGGCTAACATGCACATTTGACATGCAAAAATTGCATAATTTATAATCTTTACATTTATGAGTATATTCAATTTATATGGCTGTGGGCAGCACAATGAAATGATCACAGGATGAGGTTTTTATATAAATTCCTTCGTCGACAATCGTCGTAGTTTGATTACACACGCCATTTCCGTAAACCTGCTTGGAAAACTGTTAACGTCATGCAGAGAACTGGTTTTCAATTCAGCTGTGGTGCCGGTACTGAACCGAACAGAGGTATGGTACGTTTTTTTGTTTTTTGTTTTACACGGAACACTATTATTTGTGCGACGCATTCATATATGAATTCATGGTGAAAGAACGATGTATCAAGTGTGAAAAATATTCGCCTATCCCAAGAAAAGTAAGGTAGTTCCAATGTAAGAATTCGGTTAACTACATATGTGTAATTATCACCTTGTTCAATGATGGGTGGCATATTTCTCTGCTCTTATCACTTCGCAGACGCCTGTGCTCGTGGGCCTGTTAAAATTTTGGGATGTCTGTTTGGAGGATTAGTGGCCACTGGATCAGAAGCTCTGTGGCTAGTTCCTTTACGGATGTCGGTGGCCCGGGATGATTATGAACAGGCCTCCCTAGTATATTCCTGACGTTGCCCCACACAGATCCAAAAGGGGATGTTCATATTAACTGTGACCATATGCTGCCCCATAGGCTGCACCAAGGAACTGACAGGAAGGAGGGCTAATCTATGTATTAAACAAAGCCAAATCTGCTTCTTTGCTTTAAGTTACAACTTCATAAGTAAAAAAGCTAAAAAAGAGTCATTCACTAAGTTTAGAAACCTACATGATACAAAACATATTTAGTAACTTCCGTTTGTTTCGTAGAAAAAGTGTTATTTCTAGATGGTTAAGTAACACAAGTGATCCAAGTGTCCTCTTCATGAAAGGGGCATAGTTTTGTTCCCTAGCAACCGAGGAGAGAAGAGCAGGTCCACAGTTTACATAATTAAATATGAATACCTCCTATGATGTTAAGGTCAGGGCTTTATGCTGTCTGTCTCACGCGAGTCGGTTCTGAAAACAGGAACAATAGCGTGTGACCAATGTTTTTAGTTCTTAATGATTTGATTTGATTTGACTTTATTCCGGTAATCATCATAAAATATAAATACACAGGGTAAAAAACGTTAAAAGGAGCTTAGAATAAAAATAAAAAACAGGTTGAGTCCTTGCCTTCATGATATGATGACTACCTGGGATATAAACACAATAAAGTCGTTAAGACTTATTCCCATTGTGGTTCCTGACAGTCCCAAGACTGGATGGCTCGGAAGAGTAGATTTATATGGAATAACAAACTAAGCGTATCATATATTTGCTTTTAAAATATACATAATTTAATAAACCTTTATTGTCTAGAGAGCATGATATTAGATGTTTCTTAACTGCAGGTTTAAAGGTAAGAATCGAGTCCCTGGACTTAATTTCTGAAGGTAACGGATTCACAGTTTGATAGAAAAATAAAGAAAGGATTTCAAACCAGCCCCTCACCGCACCCCCAACTCTTGGGACCCCCAGGGAATCCACACTTGAATGAGTAAAACGATTGTGGGCGTCACCTGTTCGGACCATATTTTCTTTCATATAATCCGGACAGGTGCTCCTCATTATTTTAAACAGGTATATCAGCTTGTTTTGTTCTACTCTACTTGTACTATCCAGCCATCCAATATCAGAAATTTGTTTAGCACCAATATGGGCTCTCGCATGCCAGTTATTAATAAAGTGAATCATTGTGTTTTTACAAAATGGAATTTCTCTTTAGTTTTCGAGGTCAAAGTGTTATACCAAGCCGCGCACGCGTAGTCCACGTGGGACTAGACCAGGGCAGAACACAGAAGTCTCCTCATTCTAGTGTTCAGCCCAAGTCCTTACCTGTACAAAAATTTGAGTTTAGATGTGATTTTATTCGAGGCTGACTCTGCACGAAGTTCTCCAGAAACATTCTAGTCCAGTAACATTTCCAAATATTTAAACTTAGAGGATTATTTTGTTTCTTGATTACTGCATGTGATTTTGAGAGACCGTACTTTCTTAATTTTAGGTTTTGTGCCAAACAAATTGATTCTGTCTTGCTCAAATGAAGAAAAGCTTATTATTAACCAACTATGTATTTAGAGAGTGAAGTTCAGAAAAAAGAATATTTCTATTTCTTCAATGTTTTTGGGAGAGACAAGGAATGCTGAGTGATCTGCATAAAGAAGAAGTTTGCACTTGACAGCAATGGCCATGTCATTCACATATATAAAGAATAACAGTTGCCCGAGCAAGGAACTTTGAGGCATGCCACAAGTGACTGTATTTGCTTTTGAAGTATCCCCATCTTAGCTGACTTCAGTTGGCTCAGGACAGAGCCAATTGAAAGGGATAGATTGACGATATGAAAAAGGGGAAGAACAGTAATGTTTTTACCCTCCTTCAAAAATTTACAAGGAATGTTGTCTCGCACAGTGCTCTCACATTTCAGTTTACCTGGCAATTTCTGGATGTCCTGTTTTTGTATACTGTTGAAAGAAAATCAGCTTGAACTCCTTTAGAGATATGAAAATTACCAACACGATCACTGTCAAAAAGGTTAGAGGCGGTTGTCAACTTCCCCACTAACGGTGAAGCAATATTAGTAAAGAGATCGTTAAACCAATGGGCTATGTGAAAACTTTCGAAGACTGTATTTCTATTCTCCTGGAGGCATATTCTAGGTTGGTTTTTTTTTGTTTTTGTTTTTGTTTTTTTTTTTGTTATTTGTGTAACCAAGGAGTTTCAGTCATTTCCAAAGTTTTTTTGAATCACCAAGATTTACTTGGACATTGTCCTGAATAAAGTTACTTTTTCCTGACCTGGCTTTTCTTTCTATTAGGTTTCGAAACGGATTTAAAGCGCTATAAAATTTGAAACTACGAGTTTTCTTGAAAAGAAGTAAATTTCTGTCTCTTTCTCTGGTACAGTCTAAAATTTTGTTCGTTAACCATGACTGAGTCCTTTCTTTGAGACGGATTTCTTTGATAGGAGTCAGCCTGTCAATACCCCAAAGAAAGGTAGTTTTTGAACACATGCAAACCACTATCAACACCTAAGCAAGATGTTACACTAGACTAGTCCACTGCCTCAAGATTCTGAACAAGCAGATCGTTATAAGAATCTTTACCAATCGGATCTTGATAGTGTTGTGTGAATTGAAGCAACCTTCATGTACTTTTCGGAACAAAAACTAAAAGAAATGATCACGAATTCAAGTCGGGATGACACCTCATTGAGTGACTTTCTCGATTTCAGACACTAAGATGAGATCTATTGCAGATTTTAGTTGCAGGCGTGATCCTTGTTGCGTCCACAGCCAGTTGTTGAAAGCCAAACATATTTCAAAAGTCTTTAAAAACATTCAGTAGACCATGTGAATAAGCACCTTGGTTTAAAACATTGACATTAAAATCCCCAAGTAAAAAAAACCACTCCAAATCGACAATGCAGTCACAATTGATAACAGCAAGTTCAAGTAGGCCTGATTCACAAAAGTTATTTTGATTGGGTGATCGATAGCATACAGCAATAATGAATGGTTTGATCTTTGGTAATAAGTTTTTTTTTTAATATCAAGAATTTCTAAGTCATTATGTGAAAAGTCTTCTCGCTGTTTGAATGCAAAGTCATTACGCACATAAATGGCAACCCCTCCACCGTCACTTAATATAGTTTGGAATCGAAACGTCATCGTCACAGACAGATCCACCCAACCGTGTCCCAGTTATACATATTGTTGCTGCTTGAGAAATATGTGAAAGCCTAACAATTTATGGTAATTTGTGGAGTACACTGCTCATATTAAAATGAATGAATGCAAGCCTTTTTGTTTAAAGCAGTCAATATGCTCCGGGTCAAGATGACCTGATCCCCGTCAGCGTCGTCAATTCAGATTGTTCAGGTCCGAGTTCGTGGTAGGAAAACGAATCACAGTCATTGTAATAATGAATATCACTGGCCTCCGTGTCATCAGCGTGGTCAAGATTATCACGGGCGTGAAAAGACAGGGTGTTCCATGAGCAAGTAACACAAAGTTGATTGAAACACAATTTTTACGCAATTGGTCCGATAATGAACGAGGAAACCCAGCACACTGAATGTGCGTACGACCATCACACATGTCACAGTCAATGGTCAAACTGCATTATTTTTCGTATCTCTTTTATACATGAGGTACATGGATTCTTTACCGACCTGGGTTTTTCTGCATGTTCCAGGGTAAGGATTTATATCACCCGATAATAGAAAACACACAGTTAATAAAGCACCAGTTCACTTATGTGACTTTCCACGCACGTGCAGCGACTTACACGCGTGTAACCCGACGCAGTGCTGAACATATTGAAATATTACCACAAAGTGTTGTGTCTATAACTGTGGGTCTTTGCCGTATTGTAGGATAAAAAGTTCATGCAACAATCCTGTGGGTTTTCATAGATAAAACCTGTTGGTTCTATAACCTCCCTTGGCAAAAGGCATAACAAAATATAACAAAATATAAGAGCGAAAGCCACACAATCCGTGCCACCGCCATCTTGGAACGGATTTTCGTCTTTAAACCGAATTTAAATTTATAAAAGAATTCAACTGAATTGAGTATACATACTCCAAGTGCTGGTCATCGAATTCCTGGACGACTAGAATTGTGCCCCCGCATTGTCATCTTTAGACACAAACCGTGGAGCCACAGACAAAAGGCGAAAAGGGTTTGGAAACAGGTGCCAAAATGTCCTCTCTACCTTTCGAGCAGTCAGCGTCCCATCGGCTATATATACACTTTATTTGCATTGCGTGTATGTGTTACCGAATGCAAGAGAGTCAAGAATTAATATAGTTCACAAGTTTATTAGAGTTTTCATTTTTCTTTCATATAATGTATACGCCAACCGTTTACACTTTCAGCATTTAACGATATAACAACAACAGTTAACAGGTGGCGTGCGGGTTTTTGAATGGGGAGGCGTGGGAAAGTAAAAGTTGCACCAAGGATCTGTGGACATTGTGAAGAAGTCATCGGGATCATGTACAGGCAGACTGCATTTGCTGTTCTTATTATCCTAATGCTAAAAAACCACACCACATGTGAGTACAATAGTGTATATCACAGCTTTGCACAAAGGGATATGACCCATGATTCATTTAGTACTTGTAACCATGGAAGAATTAGCTGGTTTATTCCACCATGTTGTAACTGGCTGCATAAAAGTTTGATATGCAACTAAAAGTGGCGATGGTATATGATATGTGTGAGGAGGTGACCATGCGACTACAGCTAGATATTACATGTAGTTTGTAACACACATTGAGCTGTACCTGTGCATGGTATGGTCATGATGATCCTGGTGTGGACCGATTTCCTATTCTTCTTTCCATGGTATAAGTGATGCAGAGGGTCAGGAGCCTCTTGCGATTAAGGGTCAGCTTAGGTATCCCCAGGCCCAATACTCCTTGTCAATGATACTGTCTTTAAGCAACATCAAGCTAGTAGCATTTTGACCACGCTGGGGCCAATGAAGCCAAAAGTGGGCATTGGCATAGCCACATATAGGTGATATGCTGGGTACCTATGGTGGAGAAATTAATAGATGGTGAAACTCGACATGTTGATAGATCATGCCAGTAGAAATAATTTTGACATGTTCAGTGACCTTGGAATGACCTTGAAATGACCTTGAAGGTCACTTTCGTGATCTGGGTAGGGTTTTTTTGCCTTTCCTCGCCTTTTTGACACATCTTAACGAGAAACTGCAAAAAGCGAACAGAACAAGCTGTGTGAAATTATAGTCCATGAGCTGAGGGCCCAATTTTGACCAATTGGTACCATCTGAGGGCACCAAACTTAACAATGCTTTTTTGATTGGTGTATGTCTCAGGAACTCAAAACAGTATGATGGACTTTTCTGCGGCACAGCTTTTAGTCAGTATACGCAATTTAATTGATGTCTGTTATTTTGCATAAAAGATTATAAAAATTCTGCATAGTGATTCGTTTGATGAGTATACATGTCACAGGACAAAAGGTAGCAAGACTTGAATCACAGTTTGTTAATTGAAATGGAAACTTGAGGAAATGGAGGTGCTAATCAATTTTAATAAATGTGCAAAGACTGCTAATCAGTATAGATTTATAATAGTGAAAGTGCTAAACATTGTAGAATAAGGTAACTTGAACAGGTCAATATATGCCTCATCGAAACAACTGCTAATCAACATTGAGGAACTTTCATACACTGCTAAACAATACTAATCAATATTTATTAATGGTAAGGAAAGTGTCAATCAATAAGATAGTATCCCTGTTTGGAGAAGTTGGAACCCATAGACAAGCTAGGGTTACCCATATGCCAGAAAATGTCTACCGCGACGTACATATATTGTTTTTACTGTCACTATATATCCAATTTACATAACATATATTAGCATATCACAATAGATACCACCTTTTGACCAAATTGAATTGTAAATTTGAACATATAAAATCAATTAGATGCAGGTTGTTGAAATGAATGTAGATTACTCTTGATTGTAAATATTACAAAACCAAAATATTATATACAATAGCTGTAGGTTCATTGTATGAACATGACATCAGAATTGAAGGACAAATAACATTTGTCAATGTTTAACCAATGTATGGAACCCTTTAGAAACAACAGACAAGGAACTTTTGCAATGGTAGCTAGGCATGAAAACAGAAGAAAGGTAGACTTCCCGACATACAATAGATTTCAAGTATTTCAACCTAAACATGACGCAGACCTATTGGACAGACAAAACCCAAGGTCAGAGATATGAACTAGGCCTAAATGTAGAAAATGAAGAGGAGTTTCCTTTTTTAAAAAGAGAACCACTCTCAAATACACATTGGTGCCCTCTACAAGAGCAAAAAGGCTACACTGATCAAAGAGGAGAAAGACCACAAACAAACCAGAGACAATCAAGAGTAGCAAGAGTCGCCTACCAAAAAGAGCAAAGATACAACAGATGGAGAGAAAGAGCGCAACAATACCCCCAACAGCAGGAGCCAAGAAGATATTAACTTCAAAAACATCTATTGTTAAAATTATAAGCTTATCAAGCAAACAATTCACACAAGGACAAGTAAAGTTGCTTAAAAAGGGATTAAAATTCACACCGACACCAAGAAAAGACACAGAAGAACAAGTGTGTGATATTTTAAAATTTTGTCGTACATTACGTCTGAAAGAATTTTTCCACAATACAGATAAGAAATGGGATGAATCACTGGTCAAAGGAAAAGTTCTTTCACCCTTCCCAAAGGTGGAAATAAGACATTAGAAAATTGTATTGACAGACTGAAACAAATTGCGCACTCTCTCCACAAAGTACCTTCACCCACCAACAAAAATAATTTAACTAAAGAGGAGCTACAAGCTATGAATGAATTGCAAACTGACAATTCTATCATAATTAAGGAAGTAGACAAGGGTGGAGCAGTTGTCATTATGGACACCCATTATTATGCTGAAAAGATAAAATCATTACGTAATGATGAAGAATTTTATGAGCAATGAGAACCAGACAGAGAAAATAAAAGTGAGTTATAAATTAAGAAAATTTATTGACAAACATCATAACATATTTACAACGAAATAAAAAAATATCTGGATGGTTTGTAGTTTAGAACAAGTAATTCATACGGCTTACCGAAAGTTCATTAGTCTGATATTATCAAAAAAGCTATAAATGAACAATATGGTATATATGTACATATAATTTGACCTATAGATCTAAAATTCCGAACAATCGCCGCAGGACCTGTATGCAATACGAGTAGGCTTAGTGAACTCATAAACAAAATTTTAAAACCGTACAATATCGACTTCATCAATAAAATATCACGAAAGCAAGTCAAGGATCGGTATTTAGTCAGTTGTGATGTGTTATTTATATAGTAACATACCTCATGAGTTAGGAAAGCGTGCGATTGAATACCGGCTGAACAAATATCCTGACACAAAAAATCAACGTTTCACAACTTATTGTGGAAAGTCTTTCACTAATGTAAGAAAATAATATGTTCAGATATGATGGAGAACACTACATACAGAAAAAAGGGTGTGCGATGGAAACTAAATGTGCACCAACTTATGCAACGCTTAGTCTTGAATATCTAGAAGTTTTATTATACGAAAGACTTAGACATGCATCCGAATCCTTCGCCCTTTTTTTTTAAAAGGAACTGGAAATGTTATCCAGATGACCGTTTTATAATGTGGACAAAGTTGCTGTCAGATTTACATGATTTTCACCAACTTTTAAATCAGCTTGAACCAAGTACATGTATTCAATATGAAATGAAATATAGTCAATGTGAATAAAAATTTTTTGACTTGAAAGTTCTTCAAAATGATGGAATGATTTCATTGGACATATACTACAAGAATACAGATACACATCACTATGTGCCATTCAATTCATGTCACCCATGGCACACTAAGACAAATACCCATCTAATGAAGCAAGAAGGATCTGTACAATTGTAGAAAATACAAATAGGAAAGCAACGCGTCTGGATGAACTGGGAAATTTTCTAAAAGCCAGGGACGACCCAGATTCACTCATTTCAATGGGTATTCAGCGTGCTTTAAGTGTAACACAAGAATCATAAAGAAAAGACCACAAAAATCACGGGGGGGGGGGGGGGGACGACAAAAATGTGGTCATGATCACAAGTTACAATCCTAACAATCCAGTGATAATACCACAAATACGTGAAACCATTAAAATCTTGGAAATGGATCCCTCACTTGGAGAAATATTTAAAAATCTGAATTTTATTTCAAGCCAAAGACAGCGTCGTAATTTAAAACAAATTCTTACGAGAGCAAACTTTGAATCAAGGGACAGTCAAGGCGGGAGCAAAAATGTGGTCTTCCTCGTTGTAGGAATTGTATAAACATGATAGTTACTGACACATTTCGCTTGACACAACAGGAAAGCTACCAAACTTTCAAATTAGAACAGAAATGGACTGTTTGGATAAACATTTGATTTATGCGATTGTCTGTAGAGGATGCATTGAGGTATATATATGATCTATAGGCAACGAACTACGCAGGCGCATGACTGTACACAGACAGCAAACACGGGTGCCTGAGACACGGCAAATCCAGCTCAGTGAACATATTGATAGTTGTTCAAATCTTGTGCCTAACTTCTTTGTATGTCCTATATACCAGATGTAAAATGATTCTGACATAGAAAGAGAGCAAAACGAATTCATATTCCAACGTAAATACAAGCCTAGACTGAATAGTGTACTTTACTAATTATTCATAGTAATCTGGGACAAATTAGACCTATTTTCATTATGAGACGTTTATCATTAATTTATATGACAATGACGTCATGTAATAGGTCTAAATCAGTAACGTAATAAATGAACGTCATTATATGCTTTAATGCTAATAGATTACATTATAACAACAGATAACGTCAAGATTATGCTGGACTGAAAATTATTTCAACATCTATGCGTTGTGGAGCTTGACAATTAAAATGCTGAGACCGGTCGCGTCTGAAACGCAAAAAATGCTTTTATACTTATATACATATATAATATATTTTATATATATATATATATATATATATATATATATATATATATAGGTCACCATACATAATAGAGGACTGGTAAGAATAGAAATAAATGCCGTGAATAACTGTGCTTAAAACGGATTTTATCTCCGTTTACATAATTTATATAACAAAAATCCTAAATGTAACTACCCACAAATGTGTGACCTTCAGAGTAATGTCAAGGTCACCAAAATTTAGTCATCGTGATGTAGTATATAATCATCCCCAATTAATAAAATAAAGCAAAGTGTGATTATACATGCAAAGAATGTGAAATTTCACCAGGATGTATATGCGCCTTACAATGGAGGAACAATCTCCGCAGGCCTACTAGTTATATCCTCCACAAGGATGTGACCTTGAAATTAGGGTCAAGGACAAAAAAATGCAGGGATCAAAGGATGACCCAGAGGCATGCTTGCACAATTTTTCAAGAGATTTGGACCATGTGTTCATGAGGTATTGAGATTGCAGAAATGTAATATTTGATCTGCAAGCTGAGCGCAGCAACCCCCCCCCCCTTAAAAAATCCAATCAATGTAGGTATAATAATGGCTTTTTTCTTATCCGTGTGGATTCATTTAGTATTTATAGGTCGCATGAAGTTCATTGTGCCAGCTGTTAACTGGATACAAACATAATATGTATATTTCAAGTATAATTATAATGTAGTGGCCAACTTTAACAAAACAGGATTCACCATATACAGCATTTTTGGGCCATTTGGGTATAAAAGTTTAAAATTGTAATAACGGTCTCCAGCTGGGCTTCTGGAAAGTCCATCATGCATTTTTGTTATACCCTAAGGTGTACCAACACAGGTATAAAGGTTTCGTTTGGTGCTCTCAGATGGTACCAATTTTCAGTCTGGCTCATGGACTATCATGCACATATTTTGAAACAAAAATCAAGATTAGCCCAAAAAAGAAAAAAATGTACTCGGGTATTTTGCAACAGTTTATTCCATATTTTCATAATAGGCGTACATCTCTATATAAAACAGGTGAAACACAAAGATTAAGCTCATTTCATAGATAATTAAGTAAAAAAGACATTCAAAAATTTTAGGTCTATTTAAAATTTTAGCCCATAAACCCAAGGTTGGCAGCTATCTTGTACTGAGAAATCGAAAACGAGGCTCTAATTTCAAATTGATATAATTTCACTAAGATTAAGCCAATCCATGTGAACTTTTTTTTCCAATTTCATCTACTCTTTAAACTGCATCCGATAGTGGACATATTTTATGAGGCAGTCCGAAACTGATATTTGGGTTATAATACCTTTTCTACCTTGAGTTTTGAATATCAGTTAATTTTTGGTTACATGCCGAATAATTTTTCATGATAATCCTCATACCTCATTGTTTTTAAATACTATGGCCATTTTGAGTATATGTATCAATATCTGGGTAAAAAGTGATATAGAAATCTGTTTATAGCTACATTTTGGTGTCCAATGCCATTTGAAGGTCAAATGAAGGTCAAGTTTTATATAAATGGCATAGCTCACTATATGCCAAGTTTCATGAAGACTGACATGTAACTTCAGAAGATAATGCCACGTGTATTCTTAAGTATAGGGGTCATTTGGTCCCAATGTGGACGGGGATGTGTATTGTGGGAGATATTGTATTGTAAACACATTTATTTCGCAAAACTGGATTACCCAATAGCTACTAAGTAGCTAATCGAGGGGTTCTCCGGGACAAACGGGCATACATAGTTGCTTTTTACAAGACACACAGGGCGAATACAAGAGAAAACTGTATGCAACAGGAAATGTATCTGTAAAGGTACTGCAGCATAAACGAGATATTATGAGACAAAGCGCCTTGTGTGAATAATAACAATTGAACAGTTACGAAAATATCATCGTTCAAATTATCAGGGAGATTCGAACTACAAAAAAAAAAAAAAAAAAAATGATGATTTCTAAAAAACTTTCCCTAGCTAAGTCTATCAATAAATTCGGGTGTACACCAGGCGCAAGCACATTTGTAACAGATCTCATTTTTCATGATGGAAGAAAAGTAATTTAGATAATTTCCCCTTGAATACAAGAATTGTGGGCGATGTTCTAATTTCCTCGGGTAGGTCATTCCAGAGGCGTATAGTAGAGGGTAGAAATGATTTTGCGTAGCGGACAGTCTTATACCTTCTTTGTCTAAACTGGGAGGAGTGTCTGAGAGGGCGAACTGTCAGAGCTACCACTCAATTTGTCCTGAGCGAAAGTCTGATGTTATAATTAGTATCATCAACAATATTATTGATATAGATTAAAAATAATAGTGGTCCAAGAATAGACCCCTGGGGCACGCCAGCTTCTAAAGGTAACCAGGATGAGCTTTGACCTTGAATGACAACCCTCTGTTGGCGATTGCTGGGGTACCTTTTTAACCATTTAGTGACAAGTGGGGTAATGCTTAGCTGACGCATTTTAAAGAGAAGGCCGTCGTGCCATAATCGGTTAAAGGCTTTACAAACGTCAAGCAAAATCATCCTGGCCTCCAATCTGAGCTCCAAGCCATTATTAATTTTGTGAACAATGCTGTCTCGTTGACTTCTGGTAAAATCATCAAAATCAAAGGCGGGATTTGCCCAGTT
>OZ026630.1:71090359-71144359 GCA_964020975.1 Hermodice carunculata | reverse complement strand
AAGAGACTATTGTAATAAGACACTCGTGTTTATTGTATACCAATCTACATTGCACGGCAATTCAATTTTGACTGCATATCAGATTCCTTGCGAACAGGACAGGTAATTAACTTTTTCAATTGCAAGGGGAATTCATCAGACAGAGAGATGTTAAACAACTTGGCCAAGGACTCTGTAATGCTTGAGTTAGTATGTTTCATCCGAAAATTCCTCAAACCATCAGAACCCACTGCGGAACTAGTTTTCAGGGAAGTAAGAATTTTGTTGATATCGTTTTCATTCAATTCGAAAGGTTCCAATCTGGCATCTTGGCGGTACTAAAAAATGCAGTGGGAGGTTGTCGTCATCCACAAGAACTCTGCATTGGCTGGCAAAATGCATGTATTGATTAAAAGTTTCAGTTTTTTTCAGTATTGCTAGAAATGTTAATTTATCTTATCTTATCTTATATATATATATATATATATATATATATATATATATATATATACACATATATATGTATATATATATATGTGTATGTATATATACATATATATATATATATATATATATATATATATATATATATATATATATATATATATATTTAGTGTAGCGGAGGGGTGTCGTCATCCACAAGAACTCTGCATTGGCTGGTAAAATGCATGTATTGATTAAAAGTTTCAGCTTTTTCATTATTCCTAGTAATGTTTATTTATCTTTTCTTACACTCACACACACACACACACACACACACACACACATACATATATATATATATATATATATATATATATATATATATATATATATATATATATATATATATATATATATATATATATATATATATGCCGTAAACTGGGGTAACTTTGGCCAGCCCAGGTAACTTTGGCCACCAACCCAAACTTTTTTTTTCCTGGTACATTATCTGCGGGTTTCTATACGTGATAAATTTTTTTTAAATGTTCTAATAAATTTTAGTTACTTTTGGGAAAGAAATATTTTTTATGCAACTCTCAGTTTTTACAAAGTCTGTTTGGTGCGGTACTAGCATTGGCCTCTTCTCACTTCCTGTTTTGCCGGGGAACACATGTTTCGACCCATGTGTCAAACTTTCACTTGGTAAGCAGAGTTCTGTCACTCTTACTTATTCATGGAAGGTATGTTTCATAAGTTCAGCTTACAGGTCTGACATCGATGCTGAGGACATGATTGCTTTGCTTTGTTTTAATATAAAATGGAGGGTGGCCAATGTTACCCAGAGGTATAGGTTTGTAAATGGGGTTACTTTGGCCATGGCCAAAGTAACCCCAGTTAGTACTTGGGCCATGCGTAAAATAACCCCAGTTAAATGTTGTGCATGCATGTATAGTGTAATATTCTTGAACTATTTTGTAGTATTGTTTTAACATCTGTAATCCCTAGAAATTGCTTGTACTGCTTGTCAGCTATTAATGCAAACGTAATACACACTTTACCTAGTAGCTTTAGCTAATTACCTGGAAATACATACTTACCAGCCTGTTTACTTACTTACCAGCCTGTATACTTACTTACCTGCATATACTTACCTGCTTGGATGTGGATTGATGCTTGTGCTGCTTATGGTGCTTGGGCTAGTTTGTGAATTTATTTTCTTTCAGCTGAAAACAAAATGCCTCGAGTGTATAAGTCTCGTGAAGGGGCAAGAAAATATGTAGTACAGCCCAGGGAGATAGTAGAGGCAGCTCTACAAGAGTTGGCTGAAGGGAATTCCCAGCGTGCAGTAGCTAAAAAGTACAACATACCAAGAGGAACACTTCAAAACAAAGCATCCAAAAGGCACAATTCAAAAGTTGGTCATCCTTCAGTGTTGTCAGAGGATGAGGAGAGGAGTTTTGTTGAGCACATTTTGTTGATGTCTGACTGGGGATTTCCTGTTGACAAAACTGACATCAGGGTATTAGTCAAAACATACTTGGACAAGAATGAGCGCACTGTATCCAAATTCACCAATAATTACCCTGGACAAGAATGGGCAATAAGCTTCTTGAAAAGACACAAAGAAAGAATAAGCCCAAGACTTTGCCAAAAAATAACTCCAAAAAGAGCACAAGTGGACCCAAAAGAAATGAAAGTGTACTTTGACAACCTGAAGATAACACTCGAGGATGTACCAGCCGAAAACATTCTTAACTATGACGAGACTAATCTTACAGACGATCCCGGGAAAAAAAGTGCATATTCCGCAGGGGAGTGAAATATCCCGAACGCTTTATGCATCATAGCAAAAGTGCTATTTCGCTAATGTTTGCTGGAACTGCATCGGGAGACCTTCTGCCAGTGTATGTGGTATATCGTGCTGAAAATCTGTGGGACACTTGGACTCAGGGGGGCCCACCAAACACGAGGTACAATCGATCAAGATTAGGATGGTTCGATGGCAAGTGTTTCGAAGATTGGTTCTTTACAATTGCCCTGCCTTATTTGCGGAAGAAGGAAGGAAAAAGGGTAATGCTTGGCGACAATCTGAGCTCTCATTTCACGCCAGAAGTGTTGTCAGAATGTGGGAGGCATAACATTGCATTTGCCTGTCTTCCTGCAAATTCAACCCATCTATGCCAACCACTTGATGTTGCCTTTTTCAGGCCTCTCAAGATTAAGTGGAAACAGATATTGTCTGAATGGAAACAAGGTGGAGGAAAGAAAAGCCGAACAGTGACTAAAGACAAATTTCCACAGCTACTGCAGCAACTTGTCCATGAGATTCAACCCAATTCTGCACAGAACCTTGTGTCTGGCTTCAGGAAGACAGGAATCCATCCACTTAATCCTCAGGAAGTAATCAGTCGTCTCCCAGCAGAACCTGATGCTGCTGCAACCAGCAGTACAGTGTCTGAAGTATTTATCGCACATTTGAAGGAAATGCGATATGGCACCAATGAGCCCCAAGCAAAGCGGAGAAAAAGGGTTGCTGTTGAACCAGGCAAAAGTATCTCTGATACTAGCATTGCCCCTCAAGCAACAGAGCCACAGGCTACTGACAACTCTTCTTTGGCCACAGATACTGATAGCAGTTTGGGTTCCGAGGATGATGAGACTCCACCAGACCTTGGTAATGAGTCTGATGTTTCAGTCTGTGAAGAAACAGATGATGAGCAAGATTTAGAAATCAATGTCAATGATTTCATTCTTGTCAAGTACAAGTTAAGAAGGTCCACCAAATACTATGTGGGACAAGTAGTGAAGAAACGGAAGCATGGGTCCTATGATGTGAAATTCATGAGGCGCCAGAAAGGTTCAAGCTCTAGATTTGTATTTCCAGATGTTGACGATGAAGACACAATTCAAGCAGATCTTGTAGAGCAAAAGCTTCCACAGCCAGTAATCAGAAGAGACATCCACACGTTCAGTTGCGGTTTTGCTGGATTAAATGTTGTTTGAACATGCTTACCATGGACAGCTAGTAAACACGCAGTGTTCCTCACGATAACAATACCATGTTGCAAAAGTGTGAACATGAAATCTTGATGTGTATAATTGATACAACAGTCATTGCATAATAAATCATTTTTAATGGCTAAGGTTGTTTTTGTGTATTTCGTATTAAAATAATTTCCTTGCAATTGCTGACATAATTATTTGACTATGACTATATGTCAAGGTGGACAACAGATAATTAGAGACGCTTGACAGTTTGAAGCTTCTTAAAATGTTTGTTGTAACTTGGGCATCACCTAAAGATGTTTATGACCTCAGGTTGAGATTATCAACTTTGTTTCTACCAGTGCTTATAATTTGATCAAGCTACAGACACATCTTTTGTTTAATATAATGTCTGCTTTTTCTCACATATTCAAAAAAAAATATATACATGGCCAAAGTTGCAAAATGGTGTTTAATTCTTTAAACTTTCTACGTTATTATTTTTGCCGGCCAAAGTAACCCCGGACCTGGGGTAACTTTGGCCACCCATCATTTTTTAAAAAAGCACGCAAATGTAACAGCGTGCACAAACAGAAATATATAGAAATCAAACTACAATAGGTAAACATAATTTACATCTTTGAAAAATTGGGTCACCTTTAGCGTAACATTCTTAAACCGTCAAACTTAACCAAAAAATGGCCAAAGTAACCCCAATTTACGGTATACATATATATGTATATACATATATATATATATATATGCGTGTATATATATATATATATATATATATATATATATGCGTGTATATATATATATATATATATATATATATATATATATATATACACGCGGGTAAAAGGCTCCGATACATGTTGAGTACTTACCCGCTGAAGACCCTTTAATTTATTTGGCCTGATACAGCCTATGTCCAAATTTTACAGAGAAACATGTGCAATATGGACAACAGTAATTCCATATGTATATAGGTTAGACAGGGACTGGTTAGCTTATGGAGAGTAAGGAGTTCGGACTGCGGAATAGGGTAATGACTACCAGGAAGTGGTTCTGGGCAAAAAGACACAAATACAATAATTTTATATGCATTTATATATATATATATATATATATATATATATATATATATATATATATATATATATATATATATATATGTATATATATATACCCCTTGTTTAGGTGTGTGTCAGTGAGTTTGTCGGAGGGCCCTCTGGCTCCAAGCGCCTGTGGGGTGAACCTCAGTACCCCTCAACTGGCGCAAAGCCACGATCGGTAAATATTCCCGCCCACACACATTACCAATGATCCGATTCAAGTTTGGGATGGCGGGTGAAAGGTAACGTGTCTCTGGCGTGTATGACATCACCTCCTGGGCCGGCTCAGTCACTGCTGCAGGGGGGCGGGGGGTGAAAACCTTGCAGCGTTAACAATTGGTCGTTGTAGTTAGAAAAGAGCCATATTTCAGACAAGGTGATTACGTCTTGGTGATAAGATTGAGCAAGAGAGTAGTTCATCTAATTTACCATCAGTTTTGAGACTTCGAAAATTTATATGACAAAGTTTTTATTTTCTTCATGTTTTTCCTGTCCGGGATTTGTATGAATATCAACGGATAATAAGAGGAAGTCACAAATTATCGACACGACATGTTGTATAACAAGATAAGAGGCATGTGAAAAATATTAAGAGAAAATAGCGCAAGCTGAATAAGATGCACCAAACTGGTTTACAGAGCACATTTCAAAGGTAATTTTCAACAGCAGTTTGGATCAGTGAAACAGACCAATTGCCTCCCTATACTGTTCAATACAGCAGCCCATGACAGGCAGAAATAACAATATATTTACCAGCAACTACCGAGATCTGTTTAGTGCTTGGTACAAACAAGGGTTTTATGGAGGCAATACAAGAGTGTCTGACTGTGGGGTAGTTGGGGAAGTAAAGAGAAATAATATATGACAAGGCATGAACACTAACAGTGGCAAGCAGATCAACATGAAGGGAATCCACGTACATAACAAGAGCATAAAAAAGGTTGAAACAGAAACCATGGTATAAATATATCTATATTATATGATTTGCTGTGAAAGTGGATTTTAAAAAAAAGATGGTATCTTGACCTTGAATTTTTCAAACAACGTAAACAGAGAGTTACGCAAGTTACAAAATGCAATTAACTCGCGGCTTGTGGAGCCTTAAATGGAACAAAACATTTACTCCGATAATTGTGGAAAAAAACAGGATTAGCCCATTCAGCAAATGTGAAGTAGCACCAAAACATGTGAGTCATGCTGAAATGGTAAAATCAGCTTTGGGTCCCCATCAAATATAGTATACAATATTCAGTGACTTAAGCATCAATTAAAATAAATCAACTTTTGCTTGGATGCCCTTCAATTCACCAATAACACAAGCCAATATATAGAACTAGGAATGGCACCCTATCTAAATTAGTTATGCATTCAAGCAACTGCAAGAGCATCTTCACAGACAATAACCTTTTGCCGTATTGTATTCAGGGTTTGAAAAAAAAATGACAGTACGGTAGCCGACCAATCAAGCTGGTTTATGAATAACGTCAGGCTCTAGACAAAAGTAAGGAGGTCAAAATAACATTTCTAAGCACGTTTCCAACGCTTTTAATAGAGTTTGGCATCGGGTACTACTTCTTAAATTATGTCTATATGGAGTTGGTGAACCTTTATTATATTGAATTAAACCTTAATTGGGATTGCGACGGCGTGGGGTTGTAATGTTAGGTAGTTTATTGGGATGGAGTAGAATTGACCCTGGCGTTCTTTAGCAGAGTGTATCGAGTCCCTCGATTTATCTCGTGTTCATCAACGATATATTGACGATTTTACATGTAAAGCTTACCTGTCTGCCTCATACCATTTTTGGCAATTACCGAAACGCCAGAAGTAACAACTGTCAATTTTAATCATAATAACCGTGTAGTGTTAGAACGAAATGAAAATGAAAAGTGGATCTTAATCCCAACCAAACCGTAGAAATTATTGTCTCTACCAGAAGGAATAAACCTGTTTATGCCCCCCCCCCCCATTTTTATGAAGAAACAGGTGTCAAGAGTCAAATATCATAAACATCTTCCAGTCAGTCATTGTGACAGACATCTTGTCAAGTACATTTGTAATAAAACAGCCTTACGTTCACGGCGTACATCGTCATGTAGCTATTTAGTTTTTACTAACATGCAGTGCTTTGGGAAGTTTACATATATATATATATATATATATATATATATATATATATATATATATATATATATATATATATATATATATATATATATATATACATACATATGAGGTGGCAGCGGTTCGGCTGAACCGCCAGTTAAACCGGTTCCAAAAATCATGACCCAGAAACAGGTGTCAAGGGTCAAATATCACAAACATCTGGCAGTCAGTCATTGTGACAGACATCTTCTCGTCAAGTACATTTGTAATAAAACAGCCTTACGTTCACGGCGTACATCGTCATGTAGCTATTTACTTACATGCTTTGGGCAGTTTATACATATATAAATAAATAAATAAATAAATAAATAAATAAATAAATAAATAAATAAATAAATATATATATATATATATATATATATATATATATATATATATATATATATATATATATATATATATATATATATATATATATATATATATATATATATATATATATATATATATATATATATGAGGTGGCAGCGGCTCGGCTGAACCGCCAGGTAAACCGGTTTCAAAAATCATGACCCGGTTCGAACGGGCTGTTAATTCAGATTGATTAACCCTTATATGATTAGTTGCCAACAATCGGTTAATGTTAACAAAAATGGACATACATGCATTGGTTATTCTAAGCTGGGACGAACATGTATTGTATCATGCCCTGTTAAGTTTTTGACAAACGGACAATGTTTGAAGACTTTTTGTAACATGGGTGGTAGGAACAGATCAATAGGGAGCTGGAAAAAGTGTTGATTATATCAAATAATGAGCACTTTTTTTCACACAAGAGCGTTGCCGGTATTGTGCAGTACAGCATCACCTACAGGCAGTGTGTTGTACAAACAGTTGTTGTTGACACCCTCCCCTGAACAGCCCAAACTAAGGCATTGTTCCACCAGGGTCTGTGCAGATGGCCACAGGACTAGGAATAGTACAGACGTGTATTCCCAGAGCTTTCCAAGTCTTCTGTCATATCTCACATGATATCACTGTCGGCATAATGCGAGTTGGTGTTCATTGCTCAATTTACAACAGTTAATCAGTCTCCATGCCGGGCATGAACTCTGAAAAAATAAGAGAATTAAATTCCAAAAATGTGTTGCTTTTTTACCTGCAATAGGTTTCTTGTAATGTGCACTCCCGTCATTGTGACACGTGGTCCTCTAAAAAATTAACTGTTGAGTGGGAATACTGCCCAAGTAACTAAAATCTGTCATTTTGGCTTCCACCACCTGCTCTTCTTAGTGCCGTATTGCTCAGTGGATAATACATGAGCAAGCAGTCAACCTTGACTACAAAAGGCAGCGGAAAAATATCTTGGTCTCTTCCTACCACTCTTGTTACGTGAGAGTTATAACATGAAAGGAGACGATTATGACTTATAACTGTCGAGTGGCGAAGCCACGAGACAGTTATAATAGCCATAATCGTCTCCTTTCATGTTATAACACATTTGTCATTGGCTGGTAGGAGTGGTCATTTGTGTTTAGGTCGGATCAGTGATTTCATGATTGAAAGCGTATTATCTCTCAGTTAGGTAATCAAATTCTTACACACACGTGTGACAGTGTCATTTCACTTCTGAGTCACTCCATTCATGATTTCGCTTAGGCGTTCAGGTAGTTCGTAAATCTGCTAGCTGCCACAAAATGGAAGATGACGTGCCTCTAATTGAACTTGATAATATTGCAACTCAGCAATTACTTTTCCAAAGAAATGACGGCACCGGCAGGACTGAGAGGTGCTAAAAAGCCCTTGGGGCATGTGAATTTCAGCAGACAGTTGCATTATCAAGTTTCATAATACATTCTTTTTCATAATCAATGGTTATGGGATATAATCAACACTTTTTGAGCCTTACGATTGGCTAATTCCTACCAGCCATATGACAAAAGTTATTTATAACATGTCACAATGACCATTATTCCATCACAATCAACGAGGTCGATTATGTGGCATAATGGTCATGTGACATGTTATGACTATCACATAATGCACATATGCGACATTTCTTGCCTCGCGTGTTTAGAACAAAAAGGCCGTGCAAGTTCACGTCAGTACAAACTAGTAGAAGTTAAAGCTATACCAGCAAACTGTGCGCATATTTTGTGATAAAGAAGGGTCGTGTCGGTCAAGGAGAGCCATTAGTAAGTATGGCGACGCCTTAGAAGGTGTCCATGGTTTGGACATTTTTTGACAAGAGCGAAAAAAAATGCAAATGCAAGCTTTGCCAAAAAGAGTAGGTTCTTTTGTGGTGGGGACTGGAAGTTTGCTGAAGCACTTAACATTATGTCTGAAAACTGCTCACCCAGCAGAACTGAAAGCTGAGGATGCAGGGACACCAGAGTCACCATATTGCCACGCAAGGAAGGCATATCCCATGTCCTCTTCCATGTGGACAAACATTTACGGATTCTATCTGCAACTATATTATTGCGGATATGTGTCCTTTTGCAACTGTTGAGTGGGACTAATTTTTCTGCTCGCTAGGAAGAAAATAAAGGAACAAATGGGTCATATGAAATGCATATAAAAGTGAATATCTAGTGACTAGTGATAAATAAAAGTTAGTTTTGGAATTTTGTTAATGATTTTCAATGTTCTTGGGTTGCCGGTTCGAACAGGTTCATAGCTTGTTGTGAACCGGTTCACTAATAGGGAACCGGTTGCCATCTCTCTCTCTCTCTCTCTCTCTCTCTCTCTCTCTCTCTCTCTCTCTCTCTCTCGCTTTATAAATATATATTCATCTTTTTTTAGCCGTCCAATTCTGGAATACGCAGCAGCTGTGTTTGATGGAAAAAGATGTCAGTCCATGCTTTATTGGGTACAATATAAGGCTGCCGTTTATGTGTCGGGTGCACTGATGATATCCAGTTCACAAAACATACACACACACACACACACACACACACACACACACACACACACACACACACACACACACACACACACACACACACACACACACACACACACACACACACACACACACACACACACAAAATCCAGTGTCTTGGGAGCCCAAGCTTGGAAGACAGACGTACGAATCACAAAATTGTTTTGAACTTAATAATGCTTGCAGTCTCTGCTCACGCATCTCCGAACACATGGTCATGCTTGTTTACAAATACGTCACATAAAGGAACAAATGCGACATATAAAATGCATATAGAAATTAATATTTAGTGACTAGTGACAAATAAAAGTTGGGTTTGGAATTTTGTTAATGTTTTTCAATGTTCTTGGATTGCCGGTTACACACACACACACACACACACACACACACACACACACATACATACATACATATATATATATATATATATATATATATATATATATATATATATATATATATATATATATATATATATATATGAGCGCACTCTGGCTGCCGTACGTATCAGTGATACTCTTGTCCCCTACGAGCCGCCTTTGGGATAATCTGCCTTTGATCATTCGTAATACTCCCTCTCTGCAAGCCTCCAAGAGGCACGTCAAAATAAGCCATTTCCTTCCAGACTTACCCACCTTCGACACGGACCCATAGAGATAAATATCCTGGTCAATCACCTGCGGGTTGACTTTGTGTTTTGAGCATACATTTGTACGTGTAGCAGGTCACATGTCTCTGAATCCAAACACTTGACAAGAATGCCACACCGGTTTCGCAGTCTTAACTTAAAGATATAATCTTAACAGTTCTGTTGTCCACACATTTCTGTAGGAATGGTAGAGTATCATATGGATATCTTTATTATGAAAACTAATCTATAAAAGGACACATAGTGATGTTATATTACGCGCCAGTATGGGGGCTTGATGTGTGTGTGTGTGTGTGTGTGTGTGTGTGTGTGTGTGTGTGTGTGTGTGTGTGTGTGTGTGTGTGTGTGCCCATGCAGCGCAAGATGATACAGCAGAAGACTGGGTATATGTCTTGCAATACTTACTAATTTTTAGCTATTTATAAAACTAAATCTTTGATCCAAAAAAACAATTATTCAGAATTTAGGAAGGAATTCTTTCTTGCGTGCTGTTGAAAGTCAGGTTTATAAGACTGACGAAACACATGTCAGTTAGCTCTGCTGATGGTGGTGTTGCTGGACGTCTGGGTAAAGTTTGCCAATGTCTATAATTGGCTTTTAGCCTGGCCGCCGTTTTGTTTTTACTTCTTTCTTCCCCGTAGTACATTTCTTCCACAAATCACTGTAGGAACACGGAGCTTTTAGTTTTTCCGAAGAATTAAAGAATCGCGCTTCAAACGGCTGTGATTGGATGGAAAGTTCACATTTAGAAATGTAATGATCATCACAAGGACAAAAACAAAAATCACCCCCCCCCAAAAAAAAAAACAAAATCAAAAAACAAACAAACAAAAGACAAACAAAAACAAAACAAAAAACAAAAACAAAACAAAAAACAAAAACAAAACAAAACAAAAAAAAAAAAACAAAAAACAAAAAAAAAAAAAAAAAAACAAAAAAACAAAAAAAAAAAAAAAAACAAACAAACAAAAGGAAAAAAATCCTGAAAGGTGTTACTCTCACTAGCCCTGACAAAGTGAGTGGAGCGACGATATCATAGAATATCAAGTTACCACACAGGATCTACATTTGCACATTTGGTGAAATTAGCCTTATCAATTTTTAGGATAACCAATTTCATATATCTCATGAAATATTCACTCATCATTGTTTTAGGGTCACATACAGATGGCACCACAAGTATTGATCTGCGGGCCCTGTATTAGGTTATTCCATAGGTGCCCTCGCCAATAACAAAAGTATCCTATGTTTTCATTCATAGAACATGGCCAGAACATTGAAGAGACTAACCTACAACAACAACAACAACAACAACAACAACAACAAAAACCGGTACCGTAGTGACAAACAATTGTTTACAGACACACAGACGGATAGAAAGACTGAACGCATAAGTTTTGCTAATTACAGTCAACAAAGCTTAATAGATTTGTAAATAGTTTGAACTCGTAGAGGTCATAAGCCACACATTTCTCCTCCTTTCCAGCATAATGGGTGGTTGTTTAAAAAATACAGACCTTCTTATGAAACTGCTTTCACTGAAGTAGCAGTGGGTACTTTGGACGAATGATGTAATGGTAACAAAAAGACCCACTATAAGGATTGAAAAAAAAAAACCCACTCACTTGCAAACTTATTGACCACGTCCTGCAAATACAGGAGGCAAGAACCGGACGGGTTGAGCTTATCCAGACACTCGACCAGCTTGTTGTACTTCCTGAAAAACCACGAGACCCATTCAGTGGCTCACTACAGATCCACGCCACCCCAACCCCTCGTTTTGACAGTTTATGAGTGATTTGCCAAATCAATCAAAATGTGAATTGGGAATTAGCTCTTGCCACGTCAGCCTAGTCTGCAGCTTTTTCAGGTTGCAAAATCATTGCTTACGACATTGGGCTGAACCTCGAATTCACGATAATGGTTTATTGATTAAAACAAAAATATAAGCAAAGCACCGTTGTCAAATAGGATATTTAAATAGCACAAAGTTGTTTGTAAGATAGTCATCTATTTCCTATCTGTGTTGCCTAGCTGCAGAAATGAGTCACTCTGTGTTACAACGAAATGGCAAAAAGGGAAGGAAAGAAAAGGTCAGGCCACGAATTTGGTTATTTCTTGCGTTGCCGGTTATCATGTCCATATAAAAATTGAAAATACTAGGGTGAGAGGGCGAAACAGTAATGCGTGTATACTTTAACCCTTAAAGTGCTAATCACTGCTATAGTGGCTTTCTCATTACCAATAAACATATAATGGTTAAAAGAGTCAAATTCCTCATGAATATACCTTTCATTCAAATACCAAAAGCCTTGTCTGAAGCAAAAAGTAGTCTTAGTCAACAGCGGGAAGTGTACCGAGGAAAGCTGTTGACTCAATCTTAAATCAGCACTTTAAGGGTTAATAACACCTGGCGTACATACGTGCAACTTAGGTTGCAGTGACCCTCTCGAACTAGCAAACGAAAATCTCTGACGGACTTAAGCTTGGCACGATAAAAGAAGCAATATCGGACTTGCATTTTCATTGCAGGTGCACAATTTTCTGCAACAAAAGAGTATGATATGAACACAACGTAAAATAAATTCTTAAAAAAAAAAATGGAAAACACAAATACTGGACACAGACAGTCACATGTAGGCGAATTTATGTATCTGACCCATCTTTTGATGCGTGACCTACGGCTGCTACTATTTTACTTTATATATATATATATATATATATATATATATATATATATATATATATATATATATGCGTGTGTGTGTGTGTGTGTGTGTGTGTGTGTGTGTGTGTGTGTGTGTGTGTGTGTGTGTGTGTGTTTATATAAAGATCAGGGTGTATGCATTGTGGAAATACTGTACCCAAAGATTATAAAGAACATTATTGGCTTTACAATGTCAGACTTAAAGTTTTAATTATGTGTTGTGTTTTTGTAAAATAAAGAAAAAAACTTTCCGAAAGTGTCGTTTTGGACACGTTGAAAGTCTGGAGGATTGTTCTATGCATAACATTACCACAGCACTCTACACTTCGCTTTAAGGTGGAAGCTGTGAAGCTAGTGCACAGTGAGACTGGCAACTTTGGATCAATATTACCATTTTTATTTCACAAGTACATTAAACCCATATGATTTCTGATTACTATATATATCCATAGATTTGTATCCATAGAGGTTTTTTTTTTTGCAGGATTGGAATTTTCCAAGATTTTATAGCATTTTTTCTGACTTGGTAGGATTACCACATTTTTGCGCAGAAGTCACACAATTTTGTTGTTGTTGTTGAAATCAGACGAAATTTAAAATATATATCAATGTCCAGGATCGAATTCAATGGTTAGTCCTGAAATAGCATAAATAAAAAGTTATAAATTTTTTAATTTAGTCCTGGCAGGTTGTCCATTTTCCTTCTATAAATTGCTCCCAGAGTCACGGAAGGAGCTGTCAGGAAAAACTCCTGGGAACCGTTCCTGGATATGATATTTTTATTTTAATGTCCACTGATTTTAATGTGACAGAGCAATTCATACGTTTGTGAGGCGAGATACAAATTGTAGAGGTTGAGGAAAAACCAGTTCCGAGAAAATCGCATTGAAAGAAAAATTACCAATTCTTACATATTTATGGCTGTAATATGGCACATAATCATTTCTTCTGTCCTGTGTTTTAATTACTGTGTGAAATAAACTTGTAGCTTTACCTCTGTGATGCTGTCATTAAACAAAAGTATATTTTGTGGCTTTAGGCTTTTTTTTTTGGTTTGAAGAGCATCCGACTAGGGTATTTTGAGGAAAAGAAAAAAATGTTATTAATATTAGTGCACCCACTAATATAAAAAGTTTATCTACACCAAGTAAAAGTTTTTTAGGTTGCTACAAATCAGAAATGTCAGCAACGCCACCAAGTGAAAAACTTTAACAGGCACTCATCTTAGGAGCATTGTCAAGTTGAAGGCGATCCAAGTAGCTTTCCAAAGGGCAGGGGGCATGATAAGCACCAAATAAATCTTTCTGTCCAGTAGCGTACATCACAAATACATAACAGATGTGGACTTAGTAATAAAGGCACCAAACTTTGCACAAATATAGACCGATATGTGTTCACTATCATCATAGAGGCAATCGAGAATGCACGGCGATCAAAACTCTACTTGGCAAACCCATGTAGTCATGAGACACCTTTTGTGTTCGTGTTTTCTCCCCATTCCATTACACAATCACCTAGCCTGTATTGTGGATAAGCTTGTGTACACCCATGTACAACAGTAGGTCACTTACATTGGCTAACAATAGAACATGTTGGGAATAAAATACACGATTTTTTAGAGACTCAGTATGACAGATATTGTTTGTACAGGGGATTAACAGATCCTTCCACACTGAACGGGTCTACTGTGTGCCAAAACTTGGTCAGGTCTAATTTGACGATTTTTTTCAACAAACGCTCAATGTCAACAACAGGACCAATAAAGCAGGATTTCAGTCATAACAAACGTCAGTTGTTTGACTCCAGAAATGTTGCAAACAAGACCAGGGGACAACAGCCATTTTTAAAGAATGATTTGTGGCTGTTTTCTGTGCAGTGGAGTTCCTGTCAGACCCACGATGGTAACTTGGAGGAGGTTTTTTAGACATGAGAACCAGGCATGTCTACTGTCCTTGTCACACATGGGGAAGTTTCATCTAGGTACCGAGCTTAATCTTCCACTGTGCTTGGACAATGCAGATGTTTGGTCAGATGCGCCATTTGTACCTTGTGTAGTCCTAGATAAGTCACGAAATTGAATCCCAGGGCATCCCAACATTTCAAGACTACCCTCCACGTGTATTTGCCCATCACATCGTATCATGAGCAGGCAACAAGGGTTGATGTGGTTTGGTATTGACATATTGCCCACTGGCACAGCCTGTGCCTGTTAGACCTAGCCATGGAAAGGGGATGAGAAGTGTAGCTGGTTGGGCCCCATTGCCTGGAAACTGGCACAACTGTCTGCATGTAGATGCCAACAAAAACGTAATATTCAGCTTGTTGTCACATATTCTCATTCAGTCAATTCATAAACAGGGCAATCAGTTGATTGCAACTGAAGGAGGACATATTCTCATGTATCCCCATGCTGCTTTCCATAATGCACTTGCTCTGTGCAACTATGAGGAAGCAGACACACACAGGCTCCCACATGTATCACATTCTGCACGTTAGGGTCATCATAACGCCATACATGTATGCTACTTGTCTGTCATGGGTCCAGTGGCGTGTCTGGCCGGTTATTTATGATAGGCCCTTTGGCGCACTGTGGTCCCTGGCCGTCTACCATCATGGCGCCTACCTTGTTATGAAACGTGCATTAAAGTCTGGTCAAACTTCACGAGTTGTTGGTGTCTGGTTTGGAGTGTACTATAACATTGGCATGGTGGCAGTGACGGAAACCGAGCCCAGCAACATTGCTATCAACCAGTCGGCTAAAATTGTAGTTTGGAAGCACCGTAAGCTGAGTGGTAAGACAGGCACTACTTGCACATTCACGTCCCAACATCATCGAACGTGACATCCTCCGTTCGCGCTCCAAAACAATGGAGTCTCATCAAGTCAGAGACAGTGAATTCCTTCGAAAATTGGAGACAAAACTTGCTTTACACGTTATCTCTAGACTCACAGTTTGCCCCCTTTTTGGTCAGTGGCTCTGCATGGGACAAGAAGACAAAGGCTTCTCCATTACGTGGTTTAACAGACGATCCTGCAAGCGTGCCACAGTCTAGTAGGCGCACAGCACAGCAAAAAGTGAGCATGCTAGAACTAATGTTAAGACAGATCGCCAACTACTGCCCAGTTATCTCGCATCCATCCATAGTTAAGAGTTCAACATCAACATATCACATTTGGCAGACAATCCGTCTTCACTATGGTTTTCAGTCCACTGGCTCCCATTTCATTGACCTGGCTGACATACACCTCGAGCCAGAGGAACGCCCAGAGGATTTGCATCAACGCCTGATGGCCTTTATTGAAGACAACTTACTAACAAGAGAAAGCGGTATAACTCATCATGGTGAGCTGGTAGATGAAGATGAGGAGCTATCCCCTTCTCTAGAGAGCTTTGTGATCCTTACCTGGCTCCGACTCATAAATGTGGACCTCCCTAAATTAGTAAAACAACGTCATGGCACGGAACTCAGATCAAGAACATTAGTAAGCATAAAATCTGAACTATCACAGGCTTTGCCCTCGTTACTCGAAGACGTGTGTGTCGCTGATGATGCTAAGGTATTGCGTGCACAGGGCCTTTACAAACACTAGGGTCAGTTATCACTGAGACAAACAAAGCCTAGCCTAGGGAGGAGTGCTTACCACAAGTCATGCCCATTATGTCACCAGGCAGGCCGATCAAGCGTACGCCCCCACAACCTGAGTGAGTGTCCTCACTTGCCCGAGAGTGACCGTAAGTTCATGGCTAAAGCACGACAAGTGGCCCGTATAATCAGCCAGTTTGATGAGAAAACCATCTGTGAGTCCATCTCGATGCAAAATGATGCGGATCAGTCCCCTGATTCCACAGCTACTCTACGGGTACAAATCCATCAATTCCCATACCTCGACGTTTTTTGCGGCCACCATTCTGTACGGGTCATCATTGATAGTGGGGCCACAGGTAACATGATTAGAGCTTCTACTGCTCAGGCTTTGGGTGCAACAGTTACCAAGTCTTCCCAGTCAGCACACCAGGCTGACGGTTCATCCCAACTTATTGTATGCGGCGAAAGGTGGCTTACCCTGTCAAGATATGGCAAAGACTTTATATTCAAAGACATTGTTGTCCAGAATCTGGATGTTGAAATTTTAAGCGGCACACCGTTTATGGAGACCAACGACATATGTGTCCAGCCTGCTAAATGTCAACTTTTCCTTGCTGATGGGTCCACTTACACTTATGGGTCCACAGATAATACTTTAACCTGCCGTACTGTCAGGGGAGCCAGTGTTCTGTGAGCACCCAAAGGCACTACTAAAATATGGCCTGGCGACTTCATTGAATTAGAACTACCCACTGACATGGCATTTCCAGATTCATCATTTGCTGTGGAGCCTGGTACTGATGCCCCTAGCATGAGAACATCTAAGGTATCAGACCTGTGGCCTCCCCCATGCATTGTAACCAGTGTTGCCAGAAAAATTCGTATTCCAAATCTAACTAGTGAACACGTCTTTTAAAGAAACATGAGCATTTCTGTCAAGTACGCCCAGCTGTTATACCTCCATGTACTGACAGTACCTGTGCTAGTGACGACCTGGTCAACATCCAGCAGCCTAGGACAACCAACTACCTTCCACATTCATGAGCTGTTCACCTGGATCCAGATAACATATTGCCCCTTGTCATAAAAGACAAGTTTCAATCACTTCACACAGAATATGCTGAAGTGTTCAATCCAGACTTCAAGAGGTATAATGGCTTCGCTGGTTCATTCTCATCCATCACAAACATGGGTCCTGTATAGCCCCTCAACAGAAAGGCAGGGTTTCACAGTACTCCAGAGATAAATTGGTGGAGTTGCAGCTTAAGTTTGATGAGTTAGAGAAACATGGTGTGTTTGTACACCCCAAGCAGGCGGGTATTAATGTTGAATATCTCAACCCGTCATTTCTCTTAAAACAGCCTAGTGGTGGGTCCAGATTAGTCACGGCATTCGCAGATGTTGGGCGCTACAGTACGCCGCAACCATCACTTCTCCCTGATGTTGATTCTACACTCAGAAATATTGCTCAGTGGAAATATATAATCACTACAGACCTCACAAATGCTTTCTACCAATACCTTTGTTGCGTGAGTCAATGAAATATGGTGGTGTTGCAACACCCTTTAAGGGGGTACGAGTGTATGCCAGATCAGCTATGGGTATGCCCGGCTCCAAAACTGCTTTAGAGGAACCAATGTGTAGAGTTCTTGGTGAGCTACTGCAGGAAGGTATCATTGCAAAAATCGCAGACAATCTGTATTGTGGTGCTAATACACTAAACGACCTACTTGTCAATTAGCGGAAGGTGCTACATGCCCTATACCAGTCTAACTTGAAACTGTCTGCTCCGAAAACATTTGTATGCCCCAAGAGCACCACAATCTTGGGTTGGATATGGTGCCTGGGAAACATCAAAGCTAGCCCTCATCGCATTGCAGCCCTGTCATCGTGCCCACCCCCATCTAAGGTCAGTGGCTTAAGATCATTCATCGGGGCGTACAAAATCTTGTCACGCGTGCTCCCGCATTGTGCATCCCTTATCACACCTTTGGACAATGCTGTCAGCGGATGTCAGTCTTTGCATCCCATTTTGTGGTCTGACGAGTTACTTTCATCCTTTCAGGCCGCACAAGGTGCATTGAAGTCTACCCAGGCTATAACCCTACCACGTGCTGAGGACCAACTTTGGATCATTACTGCCGAATCAGAGAAAAAACATGCCATCGGAGCAACACTGTATGTCACTTGCCTCTGCTGGCTGTTTTTTTTAGTGCCAAACTCAGAGAACGTCAACTTACCTGGCTACCATGTGAGATTTAGGCCCTCTTCATTGCCATCGCCCCCAAACACTTTAGCCTGTATATCATTCAGTCACAACATAAACCTTGCATCCTGACTGATAGCAAACCTTGCGTTCAAGCATTTGAAAAATTATGTCGAGGTGAGTTTTCAACTAGCCCATGGGTATCCACATTCCTGTCTATGGTTAGCCAATATCAAGCATCTTTGCGTTATTTAACAGCCTCGGCAAACATACCATCTGATTTTGCCAGTGGTAATGCCCCAGAATGCACAGAGCCCACATGGCAAGTCTGCACATTCGTTCGTCGCACAGAAGACTCGGTAGTTCATAAAGTCTCCACACAAGACATACTCTCCAGTGCCACCAAACTTCCGTTTTCCAGCAGGGCTTCATGGTTTGCGATCCAAGCTGATTGTTCAGATCTCATCACACACACGCGCACCTCACCCAGGGTACCCGTCCTTCTAAGAAACTCACAATTATCAAAGATGTTAAGCGATACCTCAATGTGGCTACAGTTGCATCTGATGGATTACTTGACGTCAGGTGCAATAAGCCTTTGGAACCTGCTCGTGACTGTGTTATAGTTCCATGTTCAGTGCTTGCTGGTTTATTAACAAGTCTCCACATTCAACTTGATCATCCTTCCTGTCATCAACTGAAACTGATGACAAACCGTTACTTCTATGCCCTTGACATGGACAAAATTATTGAGCAAATATCTTCATCATGTTACCACTGTGCTTCCCTGCAACAGGTTCCCAAGGTTTTAGTCCAGCAGTCTTCTGAAGATCGTCCAGTACACACCATTGGTACTTCATTTGCTGCTGATATTATGAAGCGTAAGCAGCAGTGCATTTTAGTTATGCGTGAGACTGTTACATCTTTCACCATCACAGCTATTATTGACAATGAGCGGAACCACACATTACCTGATGCCATGATCCGCCTTTGTGTGGAACTACAACCTCTGAAGGGTCTGATGGCAACTATCCATACAGACTGTGCTCCTGGCTTTGCCTCACTCGTAAATGATCCTCTATTGGCGAAGTATAAAGTCTTGCTGTGGAAACTGGACGTGTAAAAAATCTGAACAAAAACCCAGTGGCTGAACTTGCAATACAGGAATTGGAGGCTGAGTTCCAGGTGCTCCTGTTACCCCTATGACTCTAGCTGTTACCACTGCCCGTCTGAACTCTCGCATACGCACACGAGGCCTGTCAGCCCGTGAAATGTACACCCAACGTGACCAATATACCAACGAACAACTACCCGTAACTGATCAGCAACTTATAAGTGACCAACAGACTGTGCGTAATCGTAACCATCCTCATAGTACTAAGGCCAAAGCTCCAACTGGAAGGTCTCCTGTAGCTCCCATTATTTGCATTGGTGATCTTGTATACATTTACAAAGACAGAGAGAAAACTCGAGCATGTGACCGCTACTTGGTTACTTCTGTCGATGACATATGGTGCACTGTGCGCAAATTTGTTGGGTCGTAGTTGAGAACCAAACCATACACAGTTAAGCGATCTGAGTGTTATATGGTACCTCAACACAAATTTTCCCAGGTACCCCATCATGTTGCACACATATCTGACGACTCTTCAGATTATGACACTTCATATGTGGACAACACAGTTACTACACCTAGTTTGCCCCACATCCTACAGAGCTTGCCGCATCTGCCAAAGCTCCTGGTGTCCTACCAGACATCATGCTCCACCAAAATGTTAAGCTGACTATGTAGTTGACAAGTAATTTTCTTACTTAATATTCACATGGTTGTTACTTCTAAATGTTTTTGTACCACAAGTCACAATGGACATAATAATGCCCTATTGGCTGGAGGTTGGTCTACCCCTGAGAAGGTCATTTTGTGCTTTATAGACTTCTAGACTTATCATTTTATTATTCCAACAGAATATTAGCTACAGTCATAATTACTTCCATATATTCTACACCAACCCTAACAGTGATACTTGATTCACTGCACAAATGAAAACTGTCTTTTATAACATTGCCTGGACTTTTGTGCTTGATTGCCCCTTTTTGTGGTTGTTATTTTTTAATATTCCTGGACAGTTAAAAACTCCTGAGGAGAAAGAAAAAGAGTAGTTACGCCATACATGTATGCTACTTGTCTGTCATGGGTCCAGTGGCGTGTCTGGCCGGTTATTTATTATAGGCCCTTTGGGGCGCTGTGGTCCCTGGCTGTCTACCATCATGGGGCCTACCTTGTTATGAAACGTGCATTACAGTCTGGTCAAAGTTAACAAGTTGTAGGTGTCTGGTTTCGAGTGTACGATAACATTGGCGTTAGATGATGAGCCATACTGTTGCCAATAATGTGGTTGGTTCAGCCATTGTGAGTACTTAGAAAATGGCAAAAATAGATCAGCTATTAGTAGCTTTTCACCCGGGCCAAAACGTTTGCTGGTTCATGTCACAGGGTTGTCCTTGAAGCTTTATAGCCTTTCGGTCCCGTGAAGCTTTGATTTTAGCCGACAGTCTAAGAGTTTTTCCGTAAAGCTCTCTCGACTTCCCATTAATCTTCAATTTTTATCATAAATCATTGCTCAAGATTGTGGCGTTTTGGTGTGTATCAAAAGATAATCTAATAAAACGACGGTAACATTTGCATGTATTTACGGTAAAAATAAGTAACATGTAGTCAGTCGGTAATCAGAACTCTGTTTACAGTTTAGAACTTTTTTTTTCTATTGTCGCTCTCTACGTGACGCTGTGGTTTACTCGCTGTCGTGAGCGAGAGTTGCCGCGTCATTTTGTAATCGTCTTCAGGCGTCTGCTTGCTGTATGCTGTCCATCATGTCTTAGTTTAGCAAGGTAATTGGCATGAAACATGGCAACAAAAGCAAAGACTACCACGCAGGCAACTATTTGCACATTTCCTAGACAGACCAAACTCCTAAACAGGCAAAGAACTCGATGCCGGACAGACCACTTTTTTCCGGGTGGGCAACCAACTGTTTGCAGCAACCATAACTTCCAACAAACAACTAATTCTCCTTAAAATAACTACAAAGAGGTAGAATAATACCAAGAATAGTTTATGTTAATTAAAAATAAGATTTAATACAACAACCAAACATAAAGTAAAGTTACAGACGATTTTATTTGCGAAAATTCCAGCGAGATGAGCGATAATTGGAGTATTTTACCTACTGAACTAACGATCAATTCTAGAAGTACACCAGAACTTGAAATAATTTAGACACTAGTTGTATAAAAATCCTGGCAATATGCTTGATTGAAAGGAAATGCACATGCTTCGGGCTAAAATCCAATTGTTATCAGGTATTATCTGTGCTTGGTTTCCTGCCACATTGTGCTGTAGTGCAATAGTGTGCTTCTAGATGGCACTAAATGCATAGTAGGAATATTTTTTTATGAATTTTTTGTTTGTTTTCTTTGGTATGTGTTTTATAAATTATGGAACTTTTTAAACTGGTTGGAAATAATACCTGTTCATGAATAAATATGAAATAAAGTAATGAATATTCAAAAGTGGAAAAAAAGTATTCAAAGGTTTTAATGTGTAGTCTTAGATGCACAATGTTATTTAATAGCCAATTTAGGGCCTACAAAAGTCTAGCCTGATGTTTTGTACAGTGAAGGGACAATATCACCTTAGCTAATAAATAAAAGAAATAGTTCATTAAATAATTAACTTTTCAAACACTAAAATAAAATACAACCCAGATAATTAAGTTTTATATGAACCTGCACTTCTGGATTATAAATAAATAAAACAAATAAATAAAAGGAAAATATCTTTGTGGGTTTTCAAATAAATTCAAGTGTGTGCATGGGCTTCTAAGATTAAGAATCTCATTCGGATGAAGTAAATAATTATAGAAAAAAAATGTAAATAAAGCTCAACATTCATTCTTTTTTTGACAGAAATAGACCTATATAATATAGTGTGTGCATATTTTGTGACGATGTCAATTTTTAGCTCTAACATTTGACACATGAAGTTATGTTTAAAATGTTTAAAAAAATTGCCCAATATCACACATTCACCATACTAGCCACAAACTCATCTCATGTAACATGTCAGACAATTTGTGAATTGATCTGATTATTTTACAGTAAACATCAAAATGTTTTAAAAAGTGAAATGTGCATGTGTGTATATAGCTTTTACACTATTACAAAGTGGCATGAATAAAATATTCTTTAAATTCTGGCCAGACAAGTAGCTTTATCAGGAGAACAAGTAATTTTTTCCTACTTGGCCTGGGACAAGTAACTTTATCAGGGGACAAGTTATGTTCTTCTCCCACTTGTCCTAGGACAAGCACTAAAATCATTAATGTCAAGCCCTGGATCAGTCAGTTGATAATCTCTTGTTGGCCTTTGGCCAAAGGTCCACCAGATGATCTTGTCAGTTGAGGCCGGACAAACAACTCCAAGATAATCTGTATTATCCACTCAAGCTTGGGGTATCACCAGTGCCACCTGGTTCATTGTTGCCTAATTTAAGGCCATTTTCTGAGTTGCATTCTGCACTATGCTTTCAATTTTGTGACAAAATTGAATGCGATGCCTAAAACTCATATGGCTGCTTGGTAAAGTAAAGTAACAAGTTTCAAGAACGTTGAACAACAAAACATGTAAGTGGTAACAAGTGAAAATCAACTGTAAAATCACAGCAACTACCAATGATGATCAGTATTAGGAAAAAAAACGAATATTAGGTTTAACTCTTGCTACTGTGTGTTCAAGGAAAACCATCAGTGTAACTGCTTAAATGACTTTCTGAAAGAAAAAGCACATAATTGGCAATTTTTTTGCTCTGTAGTAATTGCAATTTGAAAGTACAGCAAAAGCCTCTAGTACTGTACTAAGAGAGGCCTTGTGCCTAAGAGCTTGGCTTTGGTGCTTCAAGCAAGAGAATTTAGTGTGCTCAGATGCTAATACTCCACCACAGAGATTGGTTGACCCTTAGGGCTTCTGGGGGCCTAGGCGCCCCCCCCCCTCCCGGCCTATTTTGTGCAGCGCCTCGCCGCACCCTATGGGGCGCGACTGGGCCTCAGGCATCCCGCAAATTTCTTAAGCTTTAATTTTTTTTGGGGGGGGGGGGAGAACCCTGCATGAGATAGCTGTAAGATTTACATAACAAAAGTCCCATGCCCGTTTCTATGTGCCACGCCTGGATAGGCTGTAAAACTATGACTTCTTGTTGCGCATGGGAAGAAAATAGCTGTTCGGGCCTCATTTCCTAACTCACATGTGCCCAACCCCTGTTGTCTTGTTTTCTCAGTGCAATTTCAGATGAAGCTGAGGGAAGTGTCCCAAGTTTTGTCATACTAATGTATGACAGAGCTACTACATGTACATGTATTGCAAAATTAAGAAAGAAGACATTTGCCAAAAGTTCATCACTGCCGAGAATGCCACCTTCCTTCGTTGCTCTTTAAATGGTGGACAGTTTGAGCCATGCTGGACAACATTTCCTGACGCATTCAAAACATGCTGTGAGCTACTGTCCTGTGGATGCAAAAAAGGATGCGAATGCTGGTGTAAGTGCAAAAGAAATTATCTGAAGTGTACAGCTCCATTGCGACATTTTAGGAAGCAAATGCTAAGACATTTGACTGTGACTTTTGTCCTTAAATGTCTGAGATGTGTCACCGTTCCTAATTGCTGCTGCCAATTACATGGTATATGATGATTAGTTTTGGGGTTTAAATGTGGGGGTTCATTCATTAGTGGCGCATGAAGGTGTTGCTCATTAGGCAAATGTCTTCAAATGTTCCCAACATTAAAGCGCGGCTGCTCATACGTCAGCAGTAAAATTTCAAGTGCCTCGATATCCAAAATTATCTGAACATACATATCAATATGTTTGCCAAATTGGGTACCTTTATCATGAAATACACAACTGTATGTCATGCTGCTGCACTTATTAAAACACTTACCCATCACACAGTGATATAAATCAGATCAAAGCCCCATAGAATTGCTCTTACGTCATATCAAAGGAACTGGCCAAGCGCTTTAGGACGGGCAAATTTTTAATGTTTGACCAAAGAATACAAAAAATAATAATTAAAAGATGAACAAATGAACAAACCAATAAATAAACAATCAGAAACAAAAATTAAAATCAGCATGACCGTGATTTCTTGGACAGGGTTGGTGGAGACCCAACCAAGGTACGGAGCCACCAAGTTTGAAGTACATCTGGCCTGTAGCTTCAGATAAATTAAAAATACGAATCTATTAGTATGTCCATTGAATTACATGGTACTCCATAGGAATATGCGCACAAATACAGGAAATGGAAAACTTGGTAAATACCGAGAATCAACGGTAAAGCCGCTTGGTAAACTTGAGAATGTTGATCCAGAAAGTCAAATTTAGATATGAACATAGTAAAGTCAAAATTGCTTTTTACTCGTGCAGTGAAGTTCTGTAGTGATTTCATAGAATCAGCAACCGTTACGTGGCATAAATCCTGTGATATATGTATGTGTATGCATATAAATATATATATATATATATATATATATATATATATATATATATATATATATATACATATTTATTTATTTATTTATTTATATATATATGTATGTGTGTGTGTGTGTAGAAAGACAAAGACATAGAACGAGAAGGAGTGGTTATCTCGAGGTAAAAGCAGTTGACACGAGGGCCAAGATACTACTACATCCAGGCAAAAGCGGTCATATAATGAGATATAGTTATTATCATGAACTAACATGTCCTTATAGGGAAAAATTTAAGTTAGTTTCAACACTTTGGGCCATTACGGTTAACCTTACGTACGGATAAAATAAGATTTAGCAAAATAAAGGTATATTGGTTTACAATATCCAGAACACTTACAAATTTATTCTCTGGCGTTTATCCCCGTATTTTCCTTCTTTGCGTCACTGGTACTATATTGCAAATATCTTGAAAATAAACTTTACCTTTTTTTTCTATCTTCTTTTTCCTTTTTTTCTCCAGTGCCACCTGAAAATCCAACAGGTATGTTTGTGTCGTTTGAAGAGGAAAACGCATAGGTTTACATTAGATAATTTGCTGATTGTCCTGTCAATTGTGCATAATAAATGCTGCGATGCAGTCTTGCACGCACGGAGTAGCTGCATTGCATTTTGTTAGACTCGCCTGATAGGCACGTAAAAACGTTCGACAAAGACCATCAAAAACTTCATATCGTGGGGCGGAACATCGTAAGAATAGTGATGGAAGATAGCTTGCTCATACATATGTTGTGGTACGTGGAATCATTATGCGCTGCATTGCATTTTGTTAGACTCGCCTGATAGGCACGTAAAAGCGTTCGACAAAGACCATCAAAAACTTCATATCGTGGGGCGGAACATCGTAAGAATAGTGATGGAAGATAGCTTGCTCATACATATGTTGTGGTACGTGGAATCATTATGCGCTGCATTGCATTTTGTTAGACTCGCCTGATAGGCACGTAAAAGCGTTCGACAAAGACCATCAAAAACTTCATATCGTGGGGCGGAACATCGTAAGAATAGTGATGGAAGATAGCTTGCTCATACATATGTTGTGGTACGTGGAATCATTATGCGAAATTTGATCCTGAGGAAAATTGTATTTGCGTGACATACAGCTGCTGGATCTATCAGCTTTGTACGTTCTACAATACACATCAAATATCCGCTTATTGGACACGTCATACCTATAACTATAGGATAAAATTAAATCTATATGATGTAAAAAAAATGGCTTCTGGTGTCAGTGTTCGTAGGAATATATGATACTGATTGACATTAGAACCAAGGATATGAGACTTGTCAATTTTCCTTTCATGTCAATTCAGGGGTTTCATTTCATTATCACCCAGACTTTAACTTGTTAGTAATTAGCTTTGTAAAAAGGATCATATACTGATTTGCATTTCTTGGTTGTCATGGTAACTATCAGCAGTAAAATATTGCCATCAGTCAAGGTTAAAGCGATAAACTTATTGGTGTATCAATCATGTAGGGGGTTCTCTTTACAGTTTTGTTATCTATTACATGCACAAAAATATAATCTTTTCGGTGATCTGTCAGGCAATTAAAACTGAACTGTAAAGAGAAACACACAACGTAATCTGCCTGGGCGACAACAAAGTAAAATACCTTAATAAAACCAGATAATTAATTTCAAATAACACAAAACAATACGTGTTTAGTAATGCCAATGGTATCATCAGCAAATAATACCATACATTATGTCCAGAATCAAGCTTCAATGTATGATATTTAAAACTTACCCTTAACTGACAACAATGTTGCATTCGGACATTTGTCCGATATTTCATCAAAATAACACGGAACATCGTGTTTCCCTGCAAAGCAATACAAAGTGAAACACCTGACAAAGGAACACCAACCAGTGAAACGAATGCAACGTAAAACGACTAACTGAACAACTGAGCACCAAAGCAGAAAGAGTTTTGGAAAGTGAAACTTTTTAACAGAACAAAAGGAGCATTAATCAATAGACTCAGGCTCTCACTCACATTGACTTTCAGTCCGACCTATAAAGCACGAACAGACAGGTATAATTGCAAAAGAATATTACCAAAAATGAAATTGGTCGTCAGAGTCCGTGTTAAAGTTTCACCCTCGACTTATGGAGTAGATATGTGCCCTGGAAGTTTTCCAAAAATCACTTTTTGTTGACAGAAATTTTAATTGTAGCCAACTGCTGATCATGTTACCGTCTCATTTGAATTTGCTTTGGACAGCAATACAGAGGCACTCACTAACGCGGTATCATCAATTTCATGTTCCTGGTTCCACGGCTTGGATGTAACTGATATATCATTAATGGTGCTGATGAAAAAGTAGCCCCAAATTGAAACCTCGTGGCACCCCGTCTTTTTATTTCTTTACAATAGACTAAGTATTGCAACGAATCAAGATTTTACTATTGGTTAAAGTAGTTTTAAAATTCACTTTATGCAGTGTCATTGACCCAGCAATCCTCTGATTGATGAAGTGGTACATTAAAGGGTAAAGTATCGAAAGTAAGACGAATGCAAAGTAAACCACATGGAACCTGACAAAAGAACATCAAGTAACAAAAATATAAATGAAGCATATGTTTGAAATAAGTCTAATTTAAAAGTTAATATTTAACACTGATCTTCATAATTGAAAATTCACTAACTTAAAGACGTTAGGTACACCGCCATATGCGCAACCACTTATGGTCCAATGCCTCTATACAGTTAGAGCTGGTTTTTGTCGATACCTGCACTAGCTGCTGTTCGCTTTTCCTATTTTGCGCAGTTCCGTTTGAGAAATACGGATTGTTTACAAAGAGTGAAAAGGAAAAAGGATGGGCGGTTTGTTAACAAATGCCAAAACAAAGGACTAAATGCTTTAAAACAAGGCAGAATACATCGAAACACGGCAGTGGTAGACCAAAACGCATGTACACAATCAGCGAACGCTGACCAAGCCACCGTCGAAAGTGCCACGCCCACCCCCAAATGCCACATGCACGTGTAAACACTGACAGTTATAACCGGGACGAAGGTCGTAGAATAGTGGAACTAATAATCTTGTATGCGAGGATTTGAAAAAAACAAAAAAAACATTGTCCCTAAAAATAGAGAATCAGAAAAAAAGGTATGGCTTGGCCAGTGTACTTTACATTTCTTGTGAATGTGGTACGATAAACGCTGTCCCAACTGGGGGGGGGGGGGGGGGAACCACAGTAATACCCCAGCGTCACAAGGTGGCACAGGCATATTTGATAATGTGCTGCCTGTGTTACCATTCGACAATGTACTGAGGCAACTATAATTTTGATATTCTTAGTTTTACCTGCTTTTCCACATTGGTGTATTGCACTATGGAGAGAATCTTAAAATGTCTGCCTCTTCTCAGCAAAACTATGAAAGTATACATTATGACTGGAATATAAAATTAACGACGTACTGCCGTTTATTTAACATACATACATGTATATTGATATGGTATCGAAGCTGAACAATGAATGGATACCTTGTACCTATGAACTTAGAACAAATTAAGTCAAAATACATGAATTCTTTGTACAATTGCGGAAAAAATAGCACCGTATGATATCTTATTTTGTTTTTCAATGAAATCAGTGCATATTTTGGAAACCCCCTACAATTTTTCAGGGATTTCCAAATATTTTTTCTATTTCAAACTTAAAAAATAATGTGAGCACTTATACATTTTTGCAAGACGAGATGAATTTAAAGTCACATTCCAGCATGTTTTTTTTACAAATTTGTTATTAGAATGCTTGATATACATTGCATACACTCATATTGAATTATTCTATGCATATTTTTGCATCCTTAATTTATTTTTTTGCTTTTACCCAGATATATAATGTTTGCGATCAAATTTCTGTAGTCCTTACATGTAGCGCCACCTAGCGACAAAAGTAGCACCGTGACGTGCCAATATTTTGCTTGCATTTTGTTTCAAATGCCAAAATCTTGGTTCACACCAAAAACCAGAGATTTCTAAATTCTTTTGACCAGTGTACCGAAAGTCTTTAAAATGTACATGAGCTTACACAAACTTTATTGTCCATATGTTGCTACTGACTTAACGTGTCTACAGGAGTTAACCAAGAATTAGAAAATTGACGAGTTAACCCTAACACGGAATATTCATGGCTGACTGCCATCAATTGTTAACTTATAACTGGCATAATGCAGGTGCGTCCACAAAGGAATTCTTGTCATTTTTTTTTGTCATGAATGTAATAACTACCTTCTGTTTTATTCTCTATATGTGAAACGTGACTCACCCAGCTCAGCGTTAATATTATCCACAATTTGCTGGTAACACTTTAGCCCAGGAATAGTTTTGTTGACACATTTCACGCTTTTCTCAAACACACTACAAAGGAACCTCTGTCATAACTTCCTTGTCCTTTCACGTCATAATAATTGATTTTAATCATGATGTATTACAATAGTTTTGAATATGGCGGGAGCTGTTTCGAAAGTATCAAGTGGATCTGTGATATATATCCGGATACAAAATTGCGTGGCCTTAATTTCACGCTACTTGATTTTACCCAAATTAGATATTTGCCATCTTTATTAATGTCATCGACAGAGAAGTCGCAATACATTACCATTGCGACCAAACGGGAACCTTTGTACACTTATTTTGTCAGTGCGTGACAACATAAAATATATAAAAACAGGAAAAGCTTCTTCAATATGAATAAGAGAACCATCAGTGAGGCAACAGCACATCACAGAATAAAATTACAGGACACGAGAAAAGATAAAGGTGGAACATAGTGACATGGAGAAAGTGTATGAGGAAAAGTAAAAATGAATGCGTTATATGAGGGCGCAGTGTCTTAAGTAGTAACACAACAAGAGGGCTGTGTGAACAGCCCATGCTCAGCTGATCTTGACATTCATCACACTTGCAGCTCTATGAACTTGGGAAAGGATCAAGGTCACCCATGTTCTGAGTAAGTCTTACCTTTATAGAAGAACACTCACATGTGCAACATCAAGGTTCAAGTAGTTCTCAAATTATAATGAAGAGTAAAATTCATGTATGTTGCACTGTGACCCCAGAAACGAGGTCAAGGTCATCCATGTACTGTCTAAGCATGACCTTCATACAGAAACATTAACATGTGCAGCATCACAGTACTAACTTAAAACAGATCTCAAGTTATGAAGTAAAAAGTAAATTCCGTGTCAGTTGTCCTGTGAATTAGCATTAGAATGCCCATTGACTTGCATAATAATCAATAGGAAAGCTACACTGATCCATAAGTACCCAAATTGAAAATCCTTAAAAATCAGGAATCCAAAGCAGTGCACCTAGTAAACAACTTTGTTTGACCCTTCCACAAGAACATATCCATCCCATTTCAGCTTAATCTGAGTGACGGTTCTGAGAACAAATTGGGAATTAGGTGTCCCTGGGAGTGTCTATTCACGATATCAAAGCAATTGGGTGAGCGATTTCAAAGGAGAAGAGTTTTTAAGGTTTGCCCCCAAAAAGGAACAAAAAAAAAAAAGATAAAAAATCCAAAAACCAACTGAGCGTGATCATTTGGACAAACTTGGTAGAGATCCACCCAAGGCACATCCCCACCAAGTTTGAAGTAAATCTGGCCCACATTATTTAAGTTGTAACCACAACAAGAAATTCCCATGTTAAACTTTCCTATTCAAACTTGTGTTAAGATTCTTGAACAAAAAAAAATCATTAAAAAAATCCAAAAATCACTGGAGCATGACCATTTGTACAAACCTGGTAGAAACCCACCCAATAAAAATTCTGCAGTATTCCCACATGGTGAACAACTTTGTTTGACCCTTCCACAAGGAACAAAGCCACCATGTTTCAGCTTAATCTGAGTTACGGTTCTGGAGAAGAAGTAGCAAATAGCTATGACACACAAAAATTCATAAAAAAATAGAAAAAACATTGTAGCGCCACCTGGTGAGCAAATTAAGAACTAGGAGTACCAGGGAGTGTTCCTGTGTGATATCAAAGCAATTGGGTAAGCGTTTTAGGAGAAAAAGATTTTTTAAGATTTGTCAAAAAAAAAATTCACCGGACTGTGACCACTTGAACAAACCTGGCAGAAACTCACCCAAGGTACATTGCCACCAAGTTTGAAGTTACTCTGGTTGACGGTTTTGGAGAAGAAGTCGAAAATGTGAATTAACATTAAAATGCTCATTCACTTCCATAGTAATCAATAGGAAAGCTGCAGTGACCGATAAGTACCCGAATTGAAATCGCTACAAATTAGGAATCCACAACATTCCCACATAGTGAACAACTTTATTTGACCCTTCTACAAGGAACATATCCACCATGTTTCAGCTTAATCTGGGTGAGGGTTCTGGAGAAGTCAAAAGTAGCTTTAACACACAAAAATTCATAAAAAATTGGGAAAAAAATTGCAGCGCCACCTGGTGAATAAATTAAGAACGAGGAGTCCCAGGCAGTGTTCCTGTGTGATATCAAAGAAATTGGGATAGCGGTTTCGGAAAAGAAGACTTTTTAAGATTTTTCCAAAAAAGAACAAAAAAATCATTAAAAATCCAAAATCACTGGACCATGACCATTTGAACAAACTTGGTAGGCACCTACCCAAGGCAGATTCCCCACCAAGTTTGAAGTGAATCTGACTGACGGTTTCGGAGAAGAAGTCGAAAATGTGAGTTGTTGATAAACGACAGACGACGGACGGACGGACGACGGACGGACGGACGACGGACGGAGGACCATAAGATAAGCTCAGCTGACTGACAAGTCAGCCGGGCTAAAAATTATGACACAACCATGCACCGCCCAAGCAAAAGCGATGTTTTGCATGCAGTAAAACCTTGGTCACACAACACTCTGGTAACAGAGCCACAAAAAGCGAAAGGATGTGAATACATTAAAATAAGAGCACCACAAACAGCAAAAGAAGGTCTGCGAAATATAATATCAACACTTCAAACAGCAAATGGATTTCTGTGACATATAATAACAGCACAGTGACTACAAACAGCAAAAGGAGGTCTGTGACATAAATCAGGACAACATAGAGCAAAGGGGAGGCTATTGACATACAGTCACAGCGCTACAAACATGGAAAAGGATGTCAATGATATACAGTAACGGGAATACGAAAAACAAAAAAACAAATGTAGAAAACGAAAAAGCCCGTAATAATACCCCCCACCATAAGAGAGAGAGAGAGAGAGAGAGAGAGAGAGAGAGAGAGAGAGAGAGAGAGAGAGAGAGAGAGAGAGAGAGAACTGTGAACAAACAAACAAAACGTTTGCGGATGCTATCTCTCTAGAGAGTATATAATAATTGATATTATAAAGTATGAGTGTGCTGAACGTTACAATGTGAGACCGGAATGTCACAGAATAGATCTGCCTCCCTTGAGGGAAACCCAGGACTCTCGTTTGACCTTCATAATCATATCAAAATGATTGTTAACTTCAAGTCTTGAGTCCACTTGTACTCCATGATATTTATAGGAGTTCACCTGAGTAACAAGGTCACTTCATGGACTTGTTTCTCATAAGCATACTCCTTTTTTAAGGATGAAGGCTCACATTGTTGGTTTTGAGCTGTTAGGTTATAGGAGAAAGATCTTTTTGAAGAACCTGAGAGATTATTAACATTAGGGTTGGAATGATGAAAAAGGGTGTTATCTGCATCAAGGTCAAGAGTCGAGCCTTTGAAGCAAACACCAGTATCATTTATGTACCTTTTACAAAAATGTCCACTGAGCTTAGCACAGGAAAGATTCTCATTTTATATGAAGTTTGTTGCCTCTTGATAAGGTACCTCTCATAATTTTCGAGTTTTGTATCTTTGAAACCATAAAAATGACGTTTTTGAAGAAGGATAGCATGGCAAACTAAGTGGAGCACTTTGCAAGGTTCAAAGGCAAGGAGCCTCGCACAAACTTTACCAATTTCACGTAACGCATTTTCTCGAAATTATGACGGGAGATGGGCGTCGAGTGCTTTGGTCTCAAACTTGTTTGATAGGAAATGAATGTTGTGTTTGCATAAACAACCATAAACGTGGTTGTGAACACTTCTCAGAGTTAAGAAATAATTGGTAAAATTGATATTGACCCGATTTTGCCCCTGATCAATTTTTGGTCCTTTTTAGGAATTAGGATTGCAGAAATACAAGCTGTCTTCCATGCATTGGAAAAGGAACCATATTCTAGGGATGTATTGAAAATGAAATTCAGGCTGTCAGAGATAATAGGAGATGCTATCCGCAATAGGTCGGTCTGGTTATTGTAAAGATCAGGGGCCAGAAACAAACAGTGCGCATGAGCACCAACATTAGCGAACAATGACGAAGAAAAAAAATACACAAAATATCAAAGATCCATACCTGCAATCAATGGTGCATGATTTTATAAATGTCAGCACGTTCTGGTCCATCAGGGCGGAAATGACGCACGCTTTTGCACGCCGCCTCAGTGTCACAGTGCACTTTGCTAAAATACATAGTCCAGCGGCACACATCACAAATACATAACACTTTTGCACCTTATGATAAAGGGACCAAATTTTGCACTAATATAGACCAATATGTACTGATTATTTTGGGTATTGAAGCAATTGAGAATAAACTGCTTTCTATATGAGCACGGCGATCAAAGCTTCTGTGCATCCATGCACAACAATAGGTCGCGTACATCGGGTAACAATGGAGGATGTTGGCCATGAGAGCCCACAACTCTTTAGAAACATGGTGTGACCATTATAGCTATGGCTTCATATGTTTCGTCACTAAACTGGGCACAAACTGCCGTGTCTTCATATCGCTTTCATTTGTGCCACATTTATTGGTTACGTTTTTCTGAACTATATGATCGTAGTAACGGTGGCAATGGAGCGTCTTTATAATGTTTCAGATTCACAAACATCAGGAAATCGATGTGGACCTACTATCTCCTTTGGCTGTCGCCTCAGCTGACTGACTAGTCAGGAGAACAAAATAGTGGCAGTCCTATCATGTCTGCTTTTACCTTTGATGCAAGTCATAAATTTGGGGTTTTAAGTGGTTGCCCTATATGTTTTGTAAGAAGCTAAACTCCGCAGTCAAAGAAATAAGTTGAGAAGACTAGTTTAAAAGAACCAATTGCCTTTCATGGAAGACTGTCCGTCTCAGGTCAGATTGAAATTCAATATGTTGCCATTTACATTGGAAGATGAATGTTGGTGTTTTCGTAGCTCTGGAAACTGGGCCTTTCATTTGATTAAACTTTGCTCCTATTTTCATGTGTGTCAAATTTGTGAATTTGGGTTATGTATTTTTCTGAAGTATTTGGCAAAATATGATGAAAGTTAGTTCAGTGACAGTTGTTGTCTTGGTTACAAGTTGTGTTGCCAGTATGCCATTTGTTGTTTTCATAATGGCTGGTGGTATACTTTTATTTCTGTTATTTCTATAGCACTTGGCATATTTCTGAGGGACAAGCAAGACCTCAGTTGTACGTACCTGATGTAGAAATCCTATTCATTTGAAATATCTAGTGGGCTTACAGACAAATTCTCTCTCTTTTCTCTCTCTGTATCTTCCTGTTTTCTAGCATTAAGTCTTTGAAAACCATTCATTGAATGTCCAGGAACTTCTATAATGCATTTACTTTAGTGATGGGAACAATTTACAAGTTCTTATTCTGAATCAAGATAAGAAATTTCCTCACTCCTACAAATATTATGAAGGAATTTATAACATCGTACAAATGTTATAGGCGCCTTGACATCTTAAATGTGTACATGAACAGGTTTGTGTATCTGCTGTATTTTCATGGACTTTGGCAACTTGCTTTCATGGAATAATAGTTCGTTATGATGGGTTAAAATTGAGGGGACTTTAATATGCATAGCTCTGCTTCCTGTTCCTGTGGCAATGATACATCAGATTGGGACGTACGTATTGGTATTTTTTTCTCTAATATAAACAATTAACAATTTCTTTTGCTGGTATGTAAATTTTGATTTCAATATTGCTTGGGGGCTGGTTAAAGCCAATACGATCCATTGTTTATTCTTGGTTTGTTTAGTATCAGTTTGGTAGCGATATTTGTGATAATATATTATTACATTCAATTTATTTCATTTACATGAGACCCACAATTTCTTGGGTGTCAGATGTGGTTTACAGCATTCAAGTCAATCCCTACAATTGAACAATGGCGGAAAGACTTATATTGGTTGACTCAACGACACTTTTACCAGCAAAATCTGAACACACCACATGGGAGCTCTATATTCTTTGTCAAGAAGAAAAACCAGTACCTCTCAATTGCCCTGCCAAAGAAAAACGATATGATGGGGGTAGGGGGCGAAAATCTATGGCTGAACGTCTAGAAGAATATCTGTAAATAAGATCAGCTTCTCTTTTACACTTAAGTAATTTAAATTAATGTCAAGGTGTGAGGCTACCTTGAACTTGCAATCCAACAGCATGGCGTGAGACCTTGTGCCCGTAGATTTAACAACACAGGGCTGTTGCAGGCCAAAAAGAAAAGTCTAGGTGAAAGTGATGCTACAAATGGGAGGGCTAACGTGCAGAAACACACAAGACCACAGTGTCCTTGAATGACAACTGAATCCTCTTGATTTTTCTTTGGCCAGCCTGTTGGTAGATTTGACAAGCTTAGTGAAGCTTCAGCATTAGAATTTGATAGGCAAGCTCGGGCTAGTGCTGCATTAGCAGAAAATATGGATCTGCTGGTAAGGCGAAGTTTCGGTAACATGCTGGCTTTGAAAATTAAATACAACAGCGAATGTGTTACTGCACTTTAAAATCGAGCTACAGAAAACGGGAACTGTGATTATGAGCCTGAAAATGAAGGCATATTGGGCAGTGTTGTAATAGCACAACTTTAAAAAAGCATGCTGGAAACAGTTGTGACAGGAAGCATTGGCCCAGTTTTTAATAAGCAGATCTGGCAAATATGTATAGCTCAAAATTAAAAAATTGGGCATTATGGTTGACTACAGAGGACATAGCACCAGGCTTAAAGAAAGACTGCTGGCAGATTTGCCAAATTTGCAGGCATACAAAAAAGAGTCATGAGATTATGCTTGTGTTAGAAGAAGACATTGATGCTGCTCTATCAACGCTTGGAATCATGCTTATGATAGGGATGCCATGCACCTTGTGAGGGTAGTGCTAATTGCGCAAAGAAAAATGTTTCACGATTGTTTAACTTTCAATGAATCGTTTAGAAGCCAATGTCAAGAGAAACAAGTGCTCACTCTGTTAGGTTTAAAGAATAAAAATGATATTGGAAGCTCCAAGCGTAAAAACGCAAACTCATGATTCTGCCATATTAGGGGCCCAATCGATTTCACAGCTTTGAAATGCAACAGTTTAAAGCATAGAGATACAGGTACAGACACAATGCTAGTTCGAGATCAAACTCAGGCCAGGCTCATGTTCCTTACACACACACACACACGTAAAAAAAAACTGCCGTCCATACCAAAAGTACCGGTCCAACTGTTTTACCAATTAAGAATTCCCCGGACCAATAGAAACTGCTAGCAAGTAACATGTCAAAGTATTGGGACTTTTGAAATTTGACCGAAATGCCCGATAACAGAAAAAAACTTTTGGCACAGACTGGAACTGACTGATAAGTTTCTTGCACCTTGGTCTCAATATCTCTTATGACACAGTGCTTCGTCTAAGGTGTTTATCAATAGTTTGACATGAAGCAAGTGTTTTTTCCATCAACACTGCCTGCAATGTTTTCACGGCTGGTGTTGTTGACTGCCTTCTGATACCTGCAGTTAAACAACATCAAGGCATACCTTTTATCACACTAACATTTGTTAAATGCTACACCCCAATTTTGATGTAGAAGGTACATATCATGCCCAGACTACCATAGCTGGATAGTAAACAGTGAAAAATATTACTAATCTGCCCAGATATTACATTAAGCTTCCTCCTGTAGGTGCTGATACTAAATAGTCAATTGATTCCACCCTGCATTTTTACTTGTCTCAACAGATTGGATTCCCTAACATTTGTGCAGGAGGAATACAGGTGGTTGGAGAAATCTAGAGAACAGTTGAAAAGTCAGTTGAGGAAAACATTGATGGCATATCTTGGGCTGCGTACAATGCTAATTACATCTAGTGTTTCCAGTCAGTGCTACATCATAGCAATGATTAGACATTCCATGGATTTCAAACACAAGGGAGCGGTACACCTCAATCCATGGCAAGAACCAGTAATAGCACTTGATTGGCAGTTTTTCCATTGCTGAACAAATCCAAGTGATGTGGCCTGGGCAACAATTGGTGAAGCTCATATTGTGGTTATATTTGTCGGGCTTTGTATTGGAATGGTGGCACTTAAAATTGCAGGTGACTGGTTCTGATGCACTGGAAGGAATGAAACACTATTCCAAGCAAATGTATCATCTTAGAGTAAGGCAGACACCCTCTTGCATGCCTCGCGTTTCACGCATTAACTCATTCCACCCTGATGACGCTTTTTCCCGCTAATATCTAAATGTCGTCTCCTAATTGTATTTTACTAATTTAGGGATTATTTTTCAATATTTTGGATGAAACTTGCATGGAAGATCATTCCAAATTATATGCCCATGGTCAACAGCTTTCCTTGGCGCGCTCTGGGCGCATTGCGCCCAGAGCGCGCCAAGGAAAGCTGTTGACTCAGTCTTCTATTAGGGTGGAATGAGTTAAGCAAGCACACCAGATCACAGCTTGTGCCCTGTATATTCGACAAGACCAAGCATATGAATCCTATTGTATCACCCTGCCAGATGAGAGTCCTCCTAATCGAATTTTCAATGCTTGGTGTGAAGAGAAAGCACAAAAGGTTCTACATTTGCAGTGCAACTGTACTTAACCTTGATCTTTGCATACTTGCATGTGTGCTTTGACTTTGAGGATCTAACTCTGCCCTGGGTCTACATCCTTTGACAAGATTCACCTCACAGTCCTTTGCCCTGATGTACCCAGATCAGGAATGTGAGCAGAATAATGCCTATTGGGTGGTGGTAGTGGTTTAGTTGGGCTTACCGAGAATCCCAGTGCTTTCTGTCGTTGAATAGTCTCTACGCCCAAGGTTGAACAACCTATAAATAAATTTGAGGTTGCACAAAACCTCATGGCAGATAAATGGACACTTTACATCATGATCAGATCCCAAATTTCTAGCAAACATGTAGAAAGAATGTCCATGCACTTGTTGCAGTGATGGAGGAGCTTGGGACCCCATTTGAGAAAGTCAGCAATAATCTACTTGTTTTAGATGCAGGGGAAATAACAAATCCTTGTGCAGCGGAAAGGATCTACTGAGTGCAATAACATGGGCAGGTCAAATTTGACGATTTTTTTTTTGACAAACACTTAGTGCAGAGAATAGAACCAACAGAGCAGGTTATCATTTGCAACACAGGTCACATGCTTGACTCTATAAAGGTTCCAACAGGTTGGAGGATTTGTTAGATATGAGAATCAAGAATGCCACCATCCTAGTCAGACACGGGGGAGCCTCATCTGGGTTCCAAGAGTGATCTTCTATTTTGCTTGGAGAATGCAGATGTTCAGTCAGAGGCGCCATTTGTAACTTGTGTGGTCCTAGATTTGTAGCCCGGTGCCATTTGTAACTTGTGTGGTCCTAGATTTGAATACCATGGGCAGGCAACAAGGGTTGATGTAGTTCGGTATTGATATATTGTCGGCTGTCACAGTTTGTGCTTGTTAGATCCAAGTATGGAAAGGGAATGAAAAGAAGTGTAGCTGGTTGGGCTCCATTGACTGGAAATGGCACTACTGTCTGCATGTAGATACTAAAAAAAAAACGAAATATTCAGTTTGCTGTCGCATATTCTCATTCATTCAATTCATGAACAGGGCTAACAGTTGATTGTAACTGAAGGACGACCAGTTCCCATGTATTCCCACGCTGCCATCCCTTAAGCACTTGTTTATGCAGCTATGAGGAGGCAGACACACACATGCTCCTACATATATCACATTCTGCACGCCAGGGTCATCATAAGATGATGAGCCATACGGTTGACAATGATGTGGTTGGTGTAGCCATTATGAGAACTTAGATAGTGGCACAAACAGATCAGCTATAGGGAGCTTATAACCCAGGCCAAAACGATTGCCCACTTCGTGAGATAGCTGCTGCTTGGGCATCATTTGCCTAGCTCACAGATGCCCAACGCCATTTGTCTTGTTATTCCAGTGTAACACCAGATGAATCTATGTAAACTGTCCAAAGTCATACTAAAGACAGAGCTACATGTACTGCATGTACATTTATTGCAAAAGTGAGAAAGCAGTCATTTGCGAAAAGTTCATCACTGCAGAGAACGCGAACTTCTTTCGTTGGACTATGAATGGTGGACAATTTGAGAAATGCTGGACAACATTTCCTGAAGCATTCAAAACATGCCGTGAGCTGCTGCCCTGCAGATACAGAAAAAGATGCGAATGCTGCTGGAAGTGCAAAAGAAATAATCTGAAATGTAGAGATCCATTGTGACATTTAAGGAAGTAAATGCAAAGACTCTTGACTGTGACCTTTGTCCTCTGACCATAAATGTCCTAAATGTGACACTGCTGCTAATTGCTGCTGCCAATTACATGGTATATGATGATTAGTTTGGGGGTTTAAATGTGGGGATTCATTCTTTAATGGCGCATGAATCTGTTGCTCATTGAGCAAATGTCTCAATATGTTTTCAACATTAAAGCGCTAATGCTCATACGTCAGCAGTAAAATTTCAAGTGCCTCGATATCTAAAATTATCAGTGTAGACATATCAATATGTCTGCCATATTGGGTACCTTTATCATGAAATACAAACTTGAGTGTTACTTCAGATGGTCAAATTTAGATATGACCACAGTAAAATCACAATTGCTTTTTTCGTGCAGTTCTGTAGTGCTTTCTTAGAATTAGTAACCGTTGCGTGGCATAAATCCTGTGATATATGTATGTGTATGCATATATATATATATATATATATATATATATATATATATATATATATATATATATATATATATATATATACTTATTATAACGAAATAACATATCGTTACAGGGACAAATTTAAGTTAGTTTAAACACTTCAGGCCATTACAGTAAAGTATGTTTGTTTACAATACCCAGACCACTTACAAGCCTATTCTATTATGTTTTTCACATTTTCCCTCTTTGAGTCACTGGTGTTTTATTACAGATGTCTCGAAAATCAACTTTACCGTATTTTTCTATCTCCATTTTCCTTTTTTCTGCAGTGCCACCTGAAAATTCAACGACTATTTTGATGTTGTTTGAAGACAAACACCGGACAAGTTTATTATATAATTTGCTGATTATCCTGTCAATTGTGCACAATAAACACTCTGATGCTGTCTGGCATACACTGCATTCTATTAGACTCGCCTGAGAGGCACGTAGGGAGCTTTCGACAAAGAACATCAAAATCTTCATATCGTGGGCAGGAACATTGTAAGATTAGGGACAGCAGAGAGCTTGCTCATATATGTGTTGTGGTACGCACAATCGTTATGCAAAATTTGATCCTGAGAAAAATTGAATTTTCGTAACATACAGCTACTGGCTCTATCAGCTTTGCAGGTTTCACAATACTCGACCATGTCATACCTGTAACCATAGGCTAAAATTAAATCTATTTGATGTAAAAATCTGGCTTCTTGTCAAAGTAAGTGTTCGCAGGAGCATGTGATACTGAATGACAATAGAATCAAGGATGCCACACATGTCGATTTTCCTCTACATGTCAATTCAGGGGTTTCATTTCATTATTACCCAGACTTTAATGTATTAGTGATTTGCTTTGTGAAAAGGATCGTATACTGATTTGTAATCCTCGGTTATTATGGTACCTATCAGCAGTAAAATATTGCCATCAGTCAAGGTTAAAGCGATAGACTTATTGGTGTATCATTCATGCAGAGGGTTGTCTTTACAGTTTGTTGTCTATTATATGCACAAAAATATAATCTTTGGGTGATCTGTCAGACAATTAAAACTGAACTGTAAAGAGAAACACACAACGTAGTTTGCCTGTGCGACAACCAAGTAAAATATCTTAATAAAACCAGATAATTAATTTAAAATAACACAAAACAATACGTGTTTAGTAATGCCAATGGTTTTATCAGCAAACAATACCATACATTATGTCCAGAATCAAGCTTCAATGTATGATATTTATAACTTACCCTTAACTGACAACAATGTTGCATTCGGACATTTGTCCGATATTTTATCAAAATCACATGGAATACGGTTTTTCCCTGCAAAGCAATACAAAGGGAAACACCTGACAAAGGAACACCAATCAGTGAAACGAATGTAACGTAAAACGACTTACTGAACAACTGAGCACCAAAGCAGAAAGAGGTTTGGAAAGTGAAACTTGTTAACAGAACAAAGGGGAATTAATCGGTAGAATCAGACTCAGACGCCGACTCACATAGACTTTTACTTTGACCTGTAAAACACGAACAGACAGGTATAATTGCAAATGAATAATACCACCAAAATTAAACTGGTCGGCACAAACCGCGTTCAAATTTCAGCTTCGACTTAAGCAGTAGGTATGTGCCCTGGAACTATTCCAAAAGCCACTGTTCGTTGACAGAAATTTTAATTTTAGCCATCCGCTGATCGTGTTATTGTGTCATTTGATTTTGATTTGGACAGCAATACTGACGCACTGACTAACGCGGTATCATCTAAAGCATGTTCCTAGTTCTCTGGCATTGATGCAACTAACATATCATTAACGCTTCTAATGAAAAAGTAGTCCCGAAATAAAGCCTTGTGGCACCCTGTCTTTTTATTTCTCTACTGTAAACTAAGTGTTTCAACGAATCTAGTTTACGATTGGTTAAATTATTTTTAAATTGATTTCATGCAGTGCCATTGACCCAGCAGTCTTCTAATTTATGAAGCAGTACATTAAAAGGTGTAGTATCCAAAATAAGACGCAAGCAAAGTGAACCACATAGAATCCAACAAGAGAACATACAGTGAAAAAATTGAATAGAGCATATGTTTTAAATAAGTATTATGATTTAAAAGTTAATGTTCAACACTGATCGTAATAATTGAATATTCACTAATTTAAAATGTACATGTGCTTACACAAACTTAATTGTCCATGTGTTACCACTGACTTAACGTGTCTACAGGAGTTAACCAATATTGAGAAAATTAACGAGTTAACATTAACACGTAATATTTATGGCTTAGGACTGCCATAAATTGTTAAGTTAGAATTGCCATAATGCAGGTGTGTCCTCAAAGGAAAAGCTGTAAAAACATTTTCATTAACCTAATAACTAACTTTTGTTTCATTGTCTATATGTGAAACGTGACTCACCCAGCTCAGCGTTAATACTATCCGCAATTTGCTGGTAACACTTTAGCCCAGGAATAGTTTTGTTGACACATTTCACGCTTTTCTCAAACACACTACAAAGGAACCTTTGTCATAACTTCCTCTGTCTTTCACGTCATAAAAATTGATTTTAATCATGATGTATTACAATAGTTTTGAATATGGCGGGAGCTGTTTTGGAAGTACCAAATGGCTATGCGATATATATCCGGATACAAAATTGGATGTCCTCAATTTCTTGCCAATTGGTTTGACTCCAGTAAGATGGTTGCTATTTTTTTTCAGACATCGACAGAGAGCTCAAAATACATTTCCACTGCGACCAAACGGCAACCTTTGTTCACTTCTTTTGTCAGTACGTTCCATGCTTGTCATATCCCATTTAACATGTCATGAATGGTCCATGTTTCCACATATATGGAATTTTTCATTACTTTTGCCCGCGAATGCCAGCAATTTAATTGCCTTAATTTTTTTTTCCATTTTTGGTAATTTTATTATTTTTATTTCCCGCTGGGTGGTAGCACCAAAACACTAAAACTAAGTCGAGAGCAAAAATGTTTAAAACTATAATATTAATAGTTGTACTTATAGAGGCTGAGCTTAAAGTCCGTGACACAAAGCAAAGAGCTAATGAATGATTTAAATACAAGTGACAGAGGACTTAAAACACAATAAAAACCATGAAAACAAGAAAATGTGCAAAAGCTAGACAAGCTTCTAAAACATGAATAGGAGAACCATCAGTGATACAGCTGCACATAACAGAAAAATTACAGGGCACGAGAAAAGATAAAAGTGGACCGTAGTGACATGGAAAAAAGAGCATGAGGAGAAACTAAAAGAAATGCGTGATATAAAGGCACAGCGTCTTAAGTAGTACCTCAAAAAGTATAACACAACCATGCACTGCCCAAACAAAAGCGATATTTTGCATGCTGTAAATCCTGGGAAGCACTACACTCTGGTAACAGAACCACCAAAAGCGATAGGATGTCAATGACTTAAAATAAGAGCACCACAAACAGTAAAAGGAGGTCTGTGACATTTGATAACAGAACTAAAAACAGCAAAAGGAGGATTGTGACATATAATAACAGCACTACAAACCTCAAAAGGAGGTCAGTGACATTTAACAGCACTACATACAGCAAAAGGGAGGTTTTTCACATACAGTAACAGCGCCACAAACATGGAAAAGGATTTCAATGATAAACAGTAACAGAACTGAAAAAAAAAACAAATGTAGAAAACGAAAAGGATAAAAAAAACATTAACACCACCACCATCCACCATCCACCACCAAAAAACGGGGAGTCAACAAACTAACAAAAAGGAGGCATATGTGACACGAAGAAGTCTACTCGCATTTATGGATGCAGTACTATTGGTATGTATTGAAGATGTAGCGGAAAAAAGGGGAAAAGTACTCAGGGAGCTTAATGTTGGTCATTTTCCACATTAAAACACAATGATTATAGAAGAGCCTATACAATAAACATCCATTTTCTGGTGTCCAGCAAATGGATCCGTGATATGTGTTCTTAAGACAAACCCAGGGCTGGTTCGTTGCGTTTTGGAATATTTTTTAGACAGTTTTATGCCCCGTAAACATGAAGAAGTGTTCATCTTCACGAGCATCATAATCAATATTCGATTACAATTTATCTGTTGCGTTTATGGAAAAGGTGAAAGAACTGAACCTGGGCATGACTACGAGGTTTCATTTTGCAAATTTTCGAGTTATTAAGTACTATACTTTTCGAGAATCCCGAGAAAAATAGCCAAATCGAACCCTATTGTAAAACGTCCATTTCTGGCCCCAAAAAAGGAGTTTAAAATTTTTTCTTGGTGAATATATAATGTAAAGATCCCAAGCAACAAGAGTTTATATAGTTTTATGGGTCTAAAAAAATAGAAACCAAAACAGGAGAGTGGGTTTAAAGACGTTCGGTACACTGGTCAAAAGAAATTAAAAATCTCTGGTTTTTGGTGTGAACCAATATATTGGCATTTGAAACAAAATGCAAGAAAAAAATTGGCATGTCACGGTGTTACTTTTGTCGCTAGGTGGCACCACATGTGAGGACTTCAGAAATTTGATAGCAAACATTATATATCTGGGTAAAAGCAAAACAAATAAATTTAGGATGCAAAAATATGGATAGAATAATTCAATATGAGTGTATGCAATGTATATCAAGCCTTTTTATAACAAATATGTAGACAAAACATGCTGGAATGTGACTTTAAATTCATCTCGTCTTGCAAAAATGTTTAAGTGCTCACATTAAAGTTTGAAATAGAAAAAATATTTGCAAATCCCTGAAAAATTGTAGGGGGTTTCCAAAATATGCACTGATCTCATTGATTAACAAAAAAGATATCATACGGTGCTATTTTTTCCGCAATTGTACAAAGAATTCATGCATGTTGACTTAATTTGTTCTAAGTTCATAGGTACAAGGTATCCATTCATTGTTCAACTTCGATACCCTATCAATATACATGTATGTAGGTTAAATAAACGGCAGTACGTCGTTAATTTTATATTCCAGTCATAATGCATACTTTCATAATTTTACTGAGAAGAGGCAAACATTTTAAAATTCTCTCCATAGTGCAATACACCAATGTGGAAAAAGAGGTAAAAATACTTATATCAAAATTATAGTTGCCTTAATACATTGTCGAATGGTTACACAGGCAGCACATTTTCAAATATGCCTGTGCCACGTTTTGACGCTGGGGCATTACTGTGATTTCCCCCTTCCCCCCCCCCCCCCCCCCCCCAGTTGGGACAACGTTTATCGTATCACATTCACAAGAAATGTAAAGTACACTGGCCAAGCCATATCGTTTTTCTGATTCTGTATTTTTTAGGGACAATGTTTTTTTTTTTTTTTTACATTCCAGGCATGCAAGATTATCGGCTAGTACTCTTAGTTCCACTATTCTACGACCTTCGTCCCAGTTATAACTATCAGTGTTTGCATGTGCATGTGGCATTTGGGGGGTGGGCGTGGCACTTTCGACGGTGGCTTGGTCAGCGCTCCTCGAAGTGCCTAGCTTTGTCTGTGACACCTTAAAGCAAAATGTAAAATAATTCTCTTTGTTCTGTTTCCAATCCTTTGAGGCTTCATCATATCCTGTTTGCAGATGCTGTCTCTGTAGACAGCCTGTAATAATTGATAGGAAGAAGTATGAGTGTGCTGAACGTTACTAGATGACCCGAGCATGTCACAGTAATAATCTTCCGCCCTTGAGGAAACCTTTGTCTGTCGTTTCACATTGGTCGTAATCATATCAAAATGATTCTTAACATCAAGCCTTGAGTCAATTTGAACTCCATGATATTCGTAGGAGTTCGCCTGAGGACACTGTCATTTCATGGGCTTGTTACTCAAAAGCATACTATTTTTTTTGAAAGATGAAGGCTGACCTTGTTGGTGTTGAGTCGTTAGGTTATAGTAGGAAGATCTTGCTTAAGAACCTGAGAGATTGTATTAACATTAGGGTTGGAATAGTGAAAAAGGGTGTCATCCGCATCAATGTCAATAGTCGGACCTTTGAAGCAAACACCAGTATCATTTATGTAACTTAAAATAATTGCCCACTGAGTTTGGCACAGGAAAGATTGTCATATTACATGAAATTTGTTGCTTCTTGATAAGGTACCTCTTAAACTATTCAAGCTTTGTATCTTTGAAACCATAAAAATGACATTTTTAAGAAGGATAGCATGACCAAAAAAGTCGAAGACTTTGTATGGGTCAAAGGCAAGGAGTCTCGTACAGTTTACCTTCCTAGGTTCACGTAGCACATTCCCTTGACACTGTGAAGGGAGGTGGGCGTCGATTGCTTTGCTCTAAAGCTTGTTTGACGGGAAATAAATGTTGTGTTTGGACAAACAATCCTAAACTTAATTGGGCACACGACGTTTTCATAGTTAGGAATAATAGGTAAAATTGAGATTAACCTGATTTTACCCAGATCTGGTTTTGGTCCTTTTTGGGGATTGGGATTGGAGAAATACAAGCTGTCTTCCATACATTGGAACTGAACCATATTCTAGGGATATGCTGAAAATGAAGGTCAGCTTGTCAGAGATGATAGGAGGTGCTATCTGCAATAACTTGGTCTGGATATTGTACATAATGACCAGTGACCAGAAAGAAGCAGTGTGCAGCGTGAACATCACCATTAGCTAACACTGATGAAGAAAAAGAAACACACAAAACCACAAAAAGAAACACACAAATCCACAAAATATCAAATACCATACCTGCAGTCAATGGTGCATGATTTCAGAAATGTCAGCACATTCTGGTCCATCAGGGCGGATATGACACACGCTTTAGCACGCCGCCTCAGTGTTGCAGTGCACTTTGCTAAAAAACAGAGTCCAGCGGCACACTTCACAAATACATAACAGTTTCGCACCTTATGATGAAGGGACCAAACTTTGCACTAATATAAACCAATATGTACCGACTATTTTGGGATATTAAAGCAATTGGCAAGGGCAGGAACAGACGGTTCAAGCACTGCCTAAAAGAGGGCACTGAAGTCAGTGGTGGACTAGGGCTAGGGTTGTGTATTCTGATTGCTTTACATCATAATTTTACATTTCAGACTGTAAATGAAAGTGCATAACTATACTGAACCCCAATGAAAAGTATCCACATAAAAAAATTAACACATTAATTTTGTAAGTTACTAAGTACTGTGTGTGCATATATGCATGGTTTGGAGCCTACATCAGGGTCATTCAGGACAACTTTTTAACTTTTGCTGGGTTGTTACATAATGCATGTGACTTTTGTGCACCGAATATGGCTTCTGACCACCACTCCTATTGGATGGCTAAAATGACCTGATGTTTTCAGTGGCTTTAAAAAGGGATGTTCAGCCAAGAAAAAAGCCAGTGGTCTCAGGTGTGTTGAGGCGATCATGCCGCGTCTGAGCCAAGGTCAAAGACACCATGCTTTGGGGCTTGCAGAGGGTGGAGTCCCAATCACTCAAATCGCACAAAGAATGGGGTGTACTCGGCGCACCATCCAACGACTAATTGAACGGCAACAAGAAACTGGATCCGTAGATGATCGGCCTAGGCCTGGCCGAGAAAGAGTGACAACACCTGGCCAAGACCGTCACATCCGGCTGATGCACCTGCGAGACCGTTTCCGTACAGCAGCCCAAACAGCCCGTGAGACTCAAGGGGTGAATCACCGTCCTGTCAGTAGTTCTACTGTGGAGAGGCGACTGAGGAGCAGTGGCCTAACAGCCAGAAGGCCTTACAGGGGTAACCTGCTGACCCAACCCAGAAGAGAAAGACGACTGCAGTGGTGTAGAGCACACTCCAGGTGGACTCGCCAGCAGTGGAATACCGTCCTTTTTACTGACGAGTCCCGTTTTTGTGTCAGCAGAGCAGATGGCAGAGAACGTGTGTGGCGCCGGACTGGGGAGAGATATGCAGATGCCTGTGTCCGTCAGGCAGATCGATGGGGTGGACCCTCTGTCATGGTGTGGGCAGGCATCAGCAACCGCTACCGGACACCCCTAGTGGTCATTCAAGGGATCCTCAATGCTAGGCGGTACATTGATGAGGTGCTGGAGCCGCACATGGTCCCATTTATGGAGCAGCATCAAGATCTGGCGATCTTTCAGCAGGACAATGCACGTGCACACTCTGCAAGATTAACAATGAACTTTCTCAATGAGAACAACATAAATGTCATGGAATGGCCAGCGTTCTCACCCGATCTGAGCCCTATTGAACATTTGTGGGATCAGTTAGGCCAAGGTATTCAACGGAGGACACCTAGGCCTACTACCCGAAACCAGCTGATCCAAGCTCTGCAGGAAGAATGGAATAATGTTCCCCAACACAGAATTCAAACCCTGGTCAGCAGTATGCGCCGCAGATGTATAGCATGTGTTGATGCTCGAGGTGGCCACATCCCATATTGAACAGAAAAATTTGTGTGACTTTCAATTAGGGCAGTTAATGACATTTTTTGCCTGTAAGTGACGTTAATGTCGGTAGAGCGTGACATTATTTTTATGCCAGAAAAGTGAATGCTTTGTTAAGTTCTAAGCACGTCTAGGTATGAAATGTTTCAAGTATAAACAATAAAATACTTCAAAATTGGCATGTGGATACTTTTCATTGGGGTTCAGTATAAATACCTCACAAAAATTGTATAGCCATAGCTACAAAAGTGACTAGTTTATTCAAGTTGCTTTAACATACAAACTAATCGGGATACACAGCTCTAGCCGTCCAAATGTTTGTGTATTCAGTTGTGTATTGGGGCGAATTCACGCCTTTCCTTTGCGCATGCACACGGCGATCAAAGCTGTACTGGGACAAACCCACATATGTTTTGTTTTTGATCTAACAATCAGCTAACCTGCATTGTGGACTTGCTTGTGGGCACCCATGCACAACCATAGGTCATGTTCATTCGGTACACATTGGAAGGTGTTAGCCATAAGAGCACGCGACTCTTCAGAAACATGGTAGATTCAGATTCAGATTTTTTATTGAAACCACTTGCGCCCTCTTCGGGCCAACAGTTACAATGAAATTCCAACGTCCAGCGTCCTCTAAGGGCGCTAAATACAACTACAGAAAACACATATATAAAGAGCAGGTTGGTATGATAATTATAGCTATGGCTTCATATGTTTCACCCCTAAACCTGGCATAAACTGCTGTGTCTGACAGACTGATTTTTGTCAGAGGATATAGAAGGTTTTGACTCATGATTTTTGAAAATGGATGTGCATTTCTGAAGGAAAAATTCAATTTATTTTAGCATTTTCTGACGGCATATTCCTGGCAGTTCTTGTCTAGGGAATTTGGTCTCACATTGCTTTCATTTGTGCCACATATATGGGTTACTGTTTTTTGAACTGTTTGATTGTAGTAACAGTGGTGGTAGAGCGTCTTTATAGTGTTTCAGATTCATAAATATACGAAAATTTGATGTAGCCCCACTTTCTCCTTCAGCTGTTACCTCAGATTACTGACTAGTCAGGAGAACAATAAAGTGGCAGGCCAACCATGCTCTTTTTTCACCTTTGATGCAAGTCATGAATTTGGGATTTCAATTGGCTGACCTATATATTGTTTTAAGATACTAAACTTTGCAGTCAAAGGGAAAGACCTGTTTAAAAGACCGGTTTAAAAGAACCATTTGCCTTTTATAGATGACTGCCTGTCTCAAGTCGGGAGTGAAATTCAACATTTTACCATTGATATTGGAAGATGAATGTTGATGTTTTTGCAGCTCTGGAATCTGGACTTTTCTTTAGATTTAATGTGGCTCTCATTTTCATGTGTGTCAAATTTGTGAATATGGGTTATGTATTTTTCTGAAGTATTTGGCAAAATATGGTGAAAGTTAGTTCAGTGATAATTGTTGTCTTGGTTACAGTTTGTGTTGCCAGTATGGCACTTGTTGTTTTCATAGTGACTGGTGGTATACTTACCTTTCTGATATTTTCATAGCATTTGGTATATTTCTGAAGGGCAAGCAAGACTTCAGTTGTACTTAGCTGACTTTGGAATCCTATTTATTTGAAATTTCTAGTGGGCTTACACACAAACTCTCCCTCTTTTCTTCTCTCTGTATCATCCTGTTTTCTAGCATTAAGTTGTTTTTTTTAATCATTCATTGAATGTCGAGGCACTATTATAAATCTGTTACTTTAATGATGGGAACAATTTGTAAGTTCTTACTCTGAATCAGGATAAAAAATTTCCTCACTTTTAGAGATATTATGAAAGAGTCTGTAACATTGTATAGATGTTACAGGCTCCTTGACATCTTAAATGTATACATGAACAGGTTTGCGTATCTGCTTAATTTTCATGGGCGTTGGCAGTCTTGCTTTCATGGAATAGTAGTTTGTCATGATTGGTTAAAGTTAAGGGGACTTTAATAAGCATAGCCTTGCCTCCTCTAGGTTGAACTATGAATCATGGATAGTGTGAGCCACATTTGATCTTCCTGATGCATGCAAAATGTGCTGAGCTACTGTCCTGGTTGACGAAAAAAGGATGCCAATACTGGTGTAAATGCCAAAGAATATGTTTGAAGTATACAGTTCTAACCTCGTATGAGTCAGAGTGAGCATAAACGTGATGCAAGTGTACTCAAGCTATGAACGTGCAGGGAAACAGTCGATGATCAAACATGATCAGCTGTGGAAAGGTACATATTTTTTTTCTTTCTTTCTTTCTTTCTATCTTTTTTTTCTATACCCACCAGTTTGAAAGTTGAATAGAGAACCTCTGTGTAAAAATAGTATACAAGGCCATTGAAGCCCCAGAGCCATGCAGCTAACATCCTTCTTGTCATACAATCCAAATGAAATAACAATGGGCCTGTCCTGTTAGCATGTAAATTAGGCCAAGGTCATCCAAATAACCCCTCAAAATATGTGATATAGAGGTCTAAATAAGTCTCAAAATGGAATCAACATTAAAGCGTCATTGCGCATGCGTCAGCAGTAAAGTTTTAACTGTTTGTAAACCTATAAATTATCATTATGGACGTATCTATACGTCTCCTAGATTTTGTGCCTTTATTATGAAATGCATAGTTCTTATACTATGTTTGTGCACTAATATGCAAGCAGAGTCTCTTCACTGTGAGTTGGCAAGGCGATTGAATATGCTATCACAAGGCATATGTGAATCGGTTTGTTTGTTTATAAACGGCCCCGCAGCCTGTCTTCAGTAAAACCTGGAAACTTGATCCAGTCTGCATTATTCCCTACGTGATGACTGTCAAGTGTCACTTTGAGGCAATTTATTGGATATTTAGCGATATTTTGTTGTTAAATGTAACTTGGTTTTTCAGCTTCCTCATGATAAATCTCCCACAAAGTGTGAACTTTTTCATTTATGGTCAACGTAAAATTGCACGTACACCTAGGCACACCCACTACTAAAAAGTGGGGGTCAGGACCGTGGCATTTCAAAATCAATAAAGCCACATTACACAAGCATAATTGAACATGCTAGAACTTTGCACCGGTAACTTCAACCTTGCATGAAAGTGAAAGGTATGATTTTACGATCATGCTATGCCCCCCGCCCCCGTACAATGGTAACTCATGTAGGGCTAGCTGTATGAAGAAAGTACAAGCTATTGCAACTAGTGCATAATCCTTGTCACTGTAGGGTTTTGTAATATGTTGGCACAAATATTTCATGTGATCGTCAGAGTCAGGTATTACTCCCACAGTCCCAGGCCACTTCACAAAAGGCTTGGACTACTTGCAAATTCATGCCCTTTCCCAACTCGAGGTGAGTAGACTGTAGCGTATTTGTGATACAGTGTAACAATAGAGTTACCATGTGGAAAATCTTCCATACTATTACCACTTGCCTATGTAACAGCGTCTGAAATCGGTGGTGGGCCTGTTTATCAAGCAGTTCTGTTTTATTTTATTATTATTTATTTTTTTTGGGGGGGGGGGGTTAACAAATTATCTTGAAATCTTCGCGACTTCAAGGGTGTATTGCGGTATTTACTCTGAGTACACTTTAAATGAAATTATTCAAGCACTGTTTTCTATACATCCAATTTTAGTAACTATAAATGTCAAATCAAATGCACATATAATGTAATTTTATGTTGAATTTAAAAGTTTGTATTCCAAAGTAACAAAAAACGAGAGGGGAGGAAATGAACAATGGGATGTTAGAAACAATGACTGGAAGAAAGATACGTGGACTAAAAACGAAATCTTCGTCGGAATATGAACCTTATCATTATATAAGCAATGTACATTATATACAAATATCCTGTCAAATATGAGTGTTTTATGTGTGCGTGTAATTATATACTTTCATTTCTCTTCCCAGGATGGGTGGATTACCTCCTACAATGCCGTCTTTCCTCTGGTCTATGTGGTCAGCTATTCCAAAGCCACCTGCTATTAACCATATAGTCGTTGAAAGAAGTACTGGCATACACGTCTTCATTGTGTCGTGGTCCTACAAACGACGGTTAAGTGACGTAAAATGATGATTGGAAAATAGGATACAGACAGTGACCGTTTTACTCGGAAAGGGATAAGACTGGTAGAGTCAATTATGTAAGAGGTGCTGGAAATGATTACTCTTTAAACATCATGTACAACGTTTACATCTCATTCTGGTTGTTACACAGGAATAATTAAAAATGGCTCCAAAAGGAAAAAAGAATACCACATTCACCTTGTATGCAGTGTGTTATATAGGTCGTCCCTCTTGGCAATCTTCTTCACCTGTAGAAGTTTCCTATCATGTGAACTTGCTTTATTTGTTCATGAATCGAGCAAAAAAGTACGTGGTAGGCTTATTGGGATATCCAAATACCAATTTATGTCTAATTATAGCTATAATTGGTTTCATGGGAGTAAACACATTATATATATATATATATATATATATATATATATATATATATATATATATATATATATATATATATATATATATATATATATATATATGAGAAAAGAAAATCAGCTTTCGTTTCGTTGGAACTTGAGTCTTTTCGGTCGTATACCGTAGGGAATTACTTCCGCGGTAGCCACAGTGTATGCATATTCATATGGTGCTTTTGTAGACAACGTGCAGTATTAAATAGCCATCAAAATTTAACTTTAACAAAATTTCACTGATTTTTTTTTGGGGGGGGAGGCCTTGATCTTTTGTAGAAATGCCACGCCGATTGTGCTCTAGCTGATCTTGTACCACTGGAATCTGTCGGAATTACCATTAACACCCACATCATTTACAAGCCAGGATGTGGTCTTTCTCTGGTTCAATATACTCCGTAAAGAAACTGTACATTCATTATGAGGTAATATAATGGTACACCAACACCTACACTTATGTGTCAAAATTAATGTCCGTGAAAACAAAATTGTACCACATTGGTGTAAGTTTCTAAAATTCATTGCTCGTTGATCCATTTTTCCTAAAACTTTCTTGTTTAAGTTTCACTGAACATAACGACATTCAGAAGGTATAAATGTGTGGAATTGCTTTCAAGCAAATCTGTCTGTGTGCCTTCAAAGCTTGCATAATTTAAAATCCTACAATATTGACTTTGTGCCCATAGGCTGTACATGCAGCAAGACATAAAAGAATGATACAAGCAGTGTTTAAATGATGAATCTTGAGAGGACATGATTTGAAATAAAGAAATCATTTTGCATTGAAATCGAGAGGTAGGATTGGCTACTTTATCTTAATTAACATTTC
>OZ026630.1:71046245-71090159 GCA_964020975.1 Hermodice carunculata | reverse complement strand
AATTGATTTGCATAAATGAAGCACGCCTAAACATAGGAGTGGTACTGCAGTCGCTAACTTGGTATCCTAGGTAGTATAAAAGTGTCCGCCATTTTGTTCCCGTTGAATAACATTGTACCCATGATGGTTCTTGCATCCTCTCTCTAAATGGCAAGAATCCATTTTTTTTTTTTTTTTTTTTTTTGTGCAAAGATGTCTTTGGGAACGTACATGTGCTCTCTTTCCAGATCATTTGCAGTTTGGTACATTGCAGTATCTTGGCATGCTGCTCATGTGGGTACAACTTTTACAGTTTGTGTGTGGGGGGGGGGGGAGGGGTCAACTGTAGACCATGAACCTTGTCATTAAAGGTTTGTTTTTGGAAAGATTTCCCACTTGTGATCAAACATCATATAGATCCATGTTTGCTTATCTTATGCCCGCGGAACTTTACACTTTCCTTTAAGCATTTGGAAAATCTCAACATTGGGTTTAATCTGTTTCCAATCCGCTGCAGATCGACACTGTTTTACTCACGTTCATGGCATTCCACAACTGAGTTCTTTGTTTTTCATATACACATCTTTTTATTTAGAAATATTCTTTTTATGTCATGCTAATATACTTGTTGCTCTATTGACCAGGACCTGAGGCCAGGAATACAATTAGCAAAAATCTACAACAAAAAGAATGTTTGCACTCGTACCAACCAAGATGCTTTCACTGGGTGCAAGATGGCTGTGACCCTCTGTTGATTCAGTACATCTATACATAATTGATTACAAATACTTGGATAGTTAACTCCTACAGGCTGTGATTCAAGCACTGGCAAGCTTAGACTTTAGATAGTAGTTTGAACTTGTGTGAAAGATTACATTACTCTTCAGCAAATTTTGCATGCATTGATTTCATACAACAATAGGGTAGCTCCTGACGCAGTCCTGAGCTTGAAACTGGAAAAAAATCAGGTTATTCCATAACATTGCCTATTTTGTATGTTCACACTCACTGCTGAGCCCTGCAGACAGTCATTCATATATATATATATATATATATATATATATATAATATATATATATATATATATATATATATATATATATATATATATATATACATATATATATATATATATACATACATATATATATATATATGTATATATATATATATGTATATATATATATATATATATATATGTTGCTACTAGAACACTATCGAAAGATATTTTTTTTTAAAGCTATATCAGCCGGAATCTGGTAATGCCGGATCCTAATTGGGTAGCCACTAGACCAAGTTTACGGCCAGGGATACCCGCGTGTCTGTCTCTGGCAAACCATGTGACACAAAGATTATGAAGACGCAAGACTATTCTGAATTAGTATTAGTAGATCCATAGAAATAAAGGCAACATATCAGGCACGGTACTTCTAAGCAGGTGGAATATAACGTCCTTCCAATAGATCTTTTTGAGGAAAATAAACTGGCCAATCATATCATATCATTTTCTTGCTTTTTGTGTCTTAGTTGCAGCCCTTGAAACAACTATGGCATCCCATGCAAACATCACAGGTCCTGGCAGTTGGCGCTCAAGACAAATCTACCAAAAAATATGAAAATCTGAGATCAGTTTTGAGATGACATCATAGCGATTGGATTAGTAAGCTAAACCACGAAAGTAGTTGAGATTCAATGTTTGTGCATTGTCCCCCTGTTGACATCGCGCAAATGGTCTTCAATAGAAATGCCAGCTGCAGTGGGATTTTGCACGGTTGGCGTAACATTTGTTTTATGTCACAACTAGCAAATCCAGAGTGTCTCTGATCAGTTGACTATTCTGACTTTATTTGTGTGTGTGTGTGGGGGGGGGGGGGGCATTGACTTTTTTCGACCCTGTCCTTGATGTCTGTCACATGCTTTCAGGTGCAGCTTCCGCGCCGCTCCCTGATTAGTCGTCAGGAATTGTGATTGGCAGCTTGTCGCTAAATGAAGCGCGATAGGAGAGTGTCGATCATACCAGTTGCTTACTTGTTGAGGTATAACTATGAAATTAAATAATGTGTGGCGAAGAAAATTTCTTAAAAACTCTTCAGTGTATTGGAAAAGCAGTTAATCTATAAACAGGACTCTCGTCATCTCAGACGTCTCCCATCCACCCATAACCTCTACAGTCAAACCCAATAATAAATAGCTTTTCTGCTGCTTACCTAAGACCACAGAAACAACAACATAATAAGATCCAATCTTGAATTCTCTTGTTTTTATTCTTAAACCATACTTTCGTGATTAGAAGGACTCTTTCTATGAAACTCAGTCAGAAGACTCTTCTTACAAGTGGCGATCAACTATAACCCACAGGTTCAAAATAAGAACTCTATTATTTTGGGCCTTAGATATGATGTGACACTCGTAAACCTAGTTCAAATTTATACTCATAGTAACCATAACAATTCTCAGCGACAGAATTATATGATAACCAAGTTTAGGACGTGCAAACCCATCAAATATTGCAGCGTAATTTAGCTTCGAGATGAACTGGCAAGGCACCTAGCAAGCCGGGCACCCCAGTCTAAAATGAAGTAGCCATCTTTTGTATTACATAAGTTTATGGCTTCCCAGATTGTAAAATCTTACGAATCTTAATAGGGAAGCCTAGATAACCACTGTGTTCTCGTGATGAGTTGTAGTTGTTCTCATAGTATCTCATAGGAGGTCACATGACGAAAATTAGTATTAGACCAAGGACCTTCTCACATAGAGGGTCCTTGATTAGACTGAGTTTCGTATATTCTCATACCCGCTTCGGTCATAGCTGAAGAAAAAAGATTTGGTCAATTGATAGTAGTGACCTCTGACTCTTGCAATGACAATAGTGAATATAACCCAAAAGACCTTGGTTAATAACAAGCAGCTAGACAAGATCAACCGTTCTTGATCAATGTGAACTGTGGACAACCAGCAATATAACCTGAGAACTGTTACCTGGGTATTGGAGTCTCTATCTAATGCCAGTTACAAATGACTTACCCACTCATTTGTAGCTGTGACATAACTGAGACGTTCTAGGGTGGAGCTTAGAGAAGTAAACGATGCCATCACTGATGGGAAAACCGTACACAACCACAGAGACAGAGTCTTATCTTTCACCCGAATTCACTTCTTGCGCTTAAATACTTCAGAAAATGTAATATTGCACATGAAAGTTTAATTTTGCATCGAATCATGCACAAATATCGCCAAAAAAGAATATTTGACCTCATAACGTACCATACGTGATTTTAAAACGGACCTTGTTCTCCACACAGTGGCATAAAACTAAACCTTGTCATTTGACGCCAAGCATCAATTGAAATGAGGACGTACTTAGTCATAATGCAGCATTATGAGCGTCATACATTGGTTAAGCCCTTTATCATCGAGATCTATCTAATATCTAGGGAAACGATCAACGAGAGCAGACACATTGCGACTGTTTAAAGCATTAAAACATGTTTAAGTCCGGGGTGTAAGTCTTTCAGTCAACCTCTGAGAATTTAAAGAAAAACCAGAAAGAAAGATTTGCTTCAAAGCAAATCTGTCTGTGTGCCTTCCAAAGTTGTAAATATTAAATGGTACAATTTTATTTTAATTTAGTACTTCATATTCCATTAACCTTATGGCTGGATGAAAATTTCCCAACTCCAAATGACCTTGACCTTTGATCTTTAACATTTACAGGTTACATGTAAATTGCAAAAATGTACAGTGTTACAATACCTACAATTTAAGTCCAACATGATTAGAATTGGATGGAAATTGGCCGAGTTATGGCTGGGTGAAACTTTAAAAGGTCCAGATGATATTGACCTTTGACCTTAAGGGGTCACATGTAATTTTCAAACTGTGCAGTGTTGCAATGGCTACAATTTGAGCCCAACAACATCAAAATTGGATAAAAATTGACCAAGTTATGGCCAGAAAAGGCCACCATCTAAAATGGCCTTTGACCTCGAAATGACCTTTGACCCTGAGATGAGCCGACCTGAACTGAACCTTGACCTTTAAAATGATATTATGACCTTAAATTGGCATTTGACCTTGACATGACCTTTGACCTTGATCTGACCTTGACATTTGAGATGACCTTTGCCTTGATATGATCGAACTCCTATACACTTGGAACTATATCTACAATAGTATATAAGATATTGAAGATTTAAAACTTTAATTGGCCCTCATTTGCATAATTTTGAAAGGTATGACCTCTCATTATAAAAAGGCCAAACTTCATCTATAAAAGTATAATATTGCCAAGTTTGGAGTTTCTACGTATAATACTTTTCAAACGAAATGTCGGACAAATTTGCCTGTAAAGTAAAAAAAAGAAAGAAAGTAAGAATGTAAACAAAGAAAGACAGAATGGAAAGAAAGAAAGAAAGAAAGAATTCCTAGAAAAACAATATGTCTGTGTTGGCACACAGACATAATTCAGAAAGCGATGCGTCTATTCTCACGTTATCCTGCCAGTGACGGTTACACAGAACTATGCAAGGACACACCTTATTTATTTTCAGTTTGGAGAACATAGGCCTATACACTTGAGCAACAATGGCTGGTGCCAATGGCAGGATAAAAAGTAAATAAAAAAGTGGTAGGGCGAAACAAACGTCAACGTGAGATGGGCTGGTAGTGAAGGAATATAAGCATCAAAATGTTTGAACAGTCTACGAGCTAATGTGAGGTCACCACAGTCCAGTGTTCATTTTTTTTATTTATTCATTTATTTATTTTTTATTTTATTTATTTTTTTTTTTTGAATCACAGCGTTGATGTAGATGTGGTGTGCCCAAGATCACCAAGCGGAGCAGGGTAAACAAAGTAACTTGGTCAGCCTTGAAATGGCTGTAGTCTGAACCGATAAAGCGGGCGATAAAGTAACCATTCACCGACACTAAGTATCCCTCTGCATCGAATATTCAATTTCGGACACGCAGATCCGTCCCAAGTCCACCTCGGCGATCAGTCGACCTCCGCACGGACAGGACCTCATTCGTGACTAAAGCAATGTGCTTTAGAATGAAGACAATCGAGGCGGTAGCCAGGAAAGAAAATGTGCAAAGGGCTCCCATGTGGCCGGAAAAGCCACATAGATAATAATTGTGCTGTGGCCAGATTAAAAACTTGCTACCAAGACTCAGCTACCAAGAAGCTTTTCAAACTTGGTGGGGGTGTACTATAGTTTGATCTCTACCCATTTCGATCACATGGTCATTTTTTGATGGAAGCTTAAAAACCCGGCCCTTACTCAAACCGTATGGCCAATTGCTTCGAAATTGCATGGGACCACTTATGGGGACCCCAAAACGTCAATTGGGATTGCCATGGAACATACATATTCGAATTCTTCAAATCTGTTAACTTTGCTAGACTGTCCTCAACCTTGGTGGGACTGCACCTACGGTTGATCTGTACCAACTTTTTTAACGCTCATGCGCCACTGAGTTGAAACATTTTTGTTCATTTTTCCATAAATTCTTTAAAATATCTTCTCCGAAACCGCGCCCCTAGTTGCTCTAAAATTACACAGGGACACTTTCAGGGACCTCTAGACATTACTGGGCTACACGGGTAGTGCTTTATTTTTAACGAAATTTATCTGATTTCGTTACTTTCCTCATCTCCAAAAGTTACTCTCAGAATGTTATGAAACTTGGTGGAAATGGAACCTGCAGGTTTGTTAAACAAAGTGTTCACCAGGTGGTGTTACCCCAGCTCCCTGATTTGTACTGATATTTCAGGGATCTGTGCTTGCAATGTTCAATAATTCACAAAAAAACAGGGTTTCGTGCATTTAACGGCACATCCCGTAACACGACAACCGATCAGAGATAGCATTTCATTCCCTGTGCAGATTCTGGCCGTTGACTTGAGATTGTTTCATGTACAAAAGCCCAGGGTTTTGCCCACAGCACGATGAATTTCTATACAAAACCCTGGGTTGTCTATGAAAACGTAACGTTTTGTTACAAAACCCACGGTTCTGTCTACCTGAGGTGTAGGTCCTACAAACCACTGCTTGATAAATGCTCATCATCATATCAGCATTAGCCTCCCTTTATGACTCTACTTATCCCCTTTGGGGGCCAAATACCTCCATGCAATGTATCACCTATGATGTGTACACCTCAGTTACCAAGAAATTAGAATTTTTTGGACCATTTCTCTTGCCCTACCCAAGTTCAACACTCTTTGAAGCCTGATGGTGATCACTACACACACACACTCAGCCAGCTTGTTTGTCGCTTTCTCTTAATATATTGATTACTAGAGCTTTCTGTGTGCAATTTTCTTTGCTCCATGGTAAAAAAAAGATGCAAAATTTTACTTTCTGTCAGCCAATTTCTATGTTCAATGTGTCAATTCAATATAGAAATTTCTAAAAATTAGCATGATTACCACATTTTTGTTTAAATTTGAAAAGAAAGGTTACTGGATTTTGTTTGAAGTTCAAGTCAAGTCTGACCCCTGCAGCCAAGTTTTGCAAAGAGAAATGGGGGTGGGGGGTGGGGGGTGGAAACTACCCTTCAAAATGCAGTGCAGATGCTGATCTGGGTTTAATGAGATGCGAGATTAGGGGTCAAATCAGCAGCCTCGTTCTCAGTTGCATAGCTGGGCAGTGCCTATGTGAACAAAGACGCATGGGCACATCTTAGTCCCTGCTATTTGGGAGTGTTGAGGTGTTATCATCTCAAAATGGATGTATATTTACCCAAACATACTATGTTTAGTATTTCTCTGTAGTTACAACATTAATAACTGTTTCTGATGTGCTTACTAATAAAATAGAGATAAACAATGACAAAATAGGGCATAATTTTTTTTCCCGTGACCCTGCCAAATCCTGGTTTCACGATTTCTGTACTAATTCAAAATGCATTACACGCTGTTCCATCATTCTCTGTAGAATGATGCAAAACGGGATGAAATACTGGCTCAGCATCCAGCAAAGGTGAATGCTCGTTTCTTGTTCCCATGGGGATGGCGGCCATCTTGAGTGAACAGCCAATCACAGAGCCCTTGTGCCCATGGGACCAGGCAAAATGACCAGCCCTCTGTCTATTCATCTCTCAGCTTTGGATCACATAAAAGGGGTGTGATAAGTGATTTACCACTTAAATAACAGTCAGTGCATTTATTGGGTTACGATTAATGGTCATTTTACGAGCATCCGGTCATTCAACACCCCACTGAAGATACAACAGATGCCTATTTGGAACACCCACCAACCAGATACTGCTCTGGCAATTTAATTTAAAACAGATCAATGACCCTTTCACGCTGTAACTTAACTAACAATTGTTTATGCTTTTCAAGAGGGTATAAATTTGGGCTGGGTTGGGTTAAATTTTCAAGATACAAGTGGTCTAACTTGAATAATGGAACAGTCCATTTAATCAGAAGTAGAGGGGGTTTAAAACAACTGATAAAATAAAACCTTTTCTGTAATAACATAGATTAGGCCAAATTTCATACTTATTGATATTTCAAGTTGTGCAAAAATTATTTTTGAGCATTCTAGGGTAAATTGTACAGATTGGATTAAAATACAAAGGGCCCTACCCCCTAAACATGGAATTTGGGAGCTCCGTCCTTTTTGGCTGAAAGGTGGACACAAGGTTGTTACTATCCCACCACCCCCATTGGATTATGGATCTGTGAGCTTTGGCAGTACATTCTAGGTGCATATTGCCGGGACCCTATGTTACAACAGTGGAGCTTTGTAGAAAACGTGTATTATTTATTATTATTTTTTTTTTTGCAGAATGGCGGATTTTAGAGGTTGAAATTCCAAGTTAGGTCACAAGATTATTTCTTTCTAATTTGGACCTACATCTTACAGCTTGCATCAGGAAAGTATTTTTGCAGTAGATGGCAAAATATTTTGTCATCACATTGTTTGTACAACATTTAATCAAAATACAAGTACAGGACTTCTGGGTATTTGGGTTACCAATGACTGACAGGTCAGAAATGAAATGGACATTTTGGATTATCATGGCCCTATTGTTAGACTGGAAATAAACCATAATGTGGATTTTTAGCTGCGGAAAGAGGACATATAAAGGTAAGAGATCATAACACATCTTTTGTACCACTTTTTAAAAATCTCTTTATTTGTATGTGATTTGTATGTGATATCAGTTGATAACATGGCCGCCATGTTCGATTTTGTGTATCTTGGTGATGTCACAGTCTATGACTTAGCATGGAACCGAGGCTTGCTTGTAGCCAATCAATCTCATTCATGTATCAGCATTTCGATTGATGGCCTTCGGCCGGGTATCTTTAGCTGAAGTGATGTACTTTCACCAGGATGTTTGGGAAACCAAGCCATAGGGGTCAGACTTGACCTGGAGTTCAAACAGCACCCAGTAACTCAACTTAGTTGCCATTATATAATAAATGAGATAGGTCTTTAGTCAATAGATTAGGGGCTTCAATTAGCTTCATGCACGACTGTTGGAGCTGCAACACGCTAGCCTTCCACCTCTGTGGCCCGGGTTCGATTCACGGCCGGGGAAGCATGTGGAAAGAGTTCCTACCATTCTGACTGTGCATGATGGTTTTTCTCCGAGTCCTTCAGTTTCCTCCACCAAACATGTTGGTAGGAAAGTATACACTACCATCTGTGCCATGGAGAGTGATTAATATAGGCTTGGCTTGCTTCGCAATTCATGCAAAAGATATAGGTCTGGCTGGCTGGCTGGCACACATATCAAGTTTTATTTGCAATTCATATTCAGGAATACATTTCTTTTTGGCATGGAGGTGCGTAACAACTTGAAAACGTACTGACAAAATATTAAATTTCAAACATCTTATCCACAGATAGATTACAAATGCATTTGAAGGAGAAGCCAGATTTTAAAAAAATCTAGCATTGCTGTAGGGTAAAAATGTGAGATTTGACGGGAAAAAATGGTGACGGGCAATAGTAGAATGGAATTTGAGGGCATGATGATATAAGGAGTTGAACAGGATGATATAATAAACAAGCATATGGAATGGTAGTTTTTAAAATCTCTCAATGTCATTTTAGACATGATAGAGAAAATTATTCTTGAAACTGTGGATTGAGCTCGCATCGCGGATATGCTTGGAAATAGAATTCCAAGTTTTGGATTCAGTTGCATTGAGTGTTTTGGGGGAGATATACTTGATATGGAATTAGTATCTGCTGGCTGCTCTTGTATTGGGGGTGAAGCAATTCGATAAATAATCAGGGGTTTCTTTGTTAGCAATTTTCCAAAGAAAAATGCAGGAGTTGTAGCAGTCTCTGCTTAATAAATATCCATTTGAGAGTTTCACGCATATTTGCGATGTGAGTCCTTGCTTGGCATTCTAAAATGAGTATCATAGCACGATCGAATCCGTTGTAATTTGAGTAAGTCTTGGTTGCGTAAGCTGTTGCTCCAAACAGTACTGCAACAGTCTATATGAAGTAATATGAGAGCGTTGTGTAGAATACAACACGCGATGTGATGCCTTGCGATGTTTTCTTTTCTTTGGGCAGTAAGCAGTCCAAAATGTTGACTAGTATAAACAACTTGGTAACCTGCTTGGGGCGCATGTAGCCAAAGAAAACATGAGGAATTCCATAAGGATTTTTAATGGTGCAGATGACTTGTTAATGGCCCAGTCAAAACATGTGTATTCTACAACAAAATATCAATTATTTAAGAGTCACTGCATGTCTTTGTATGGTTTCCAATTGTGGGATTTTTCTAGTAAGGAGGTGAATATGTTCTATACTGCATGGAGAAAGGCCGTTAGAATGTTCTGGAAGCTGCCGTACGGATGCCACATTAATCTAGTGCATTTGAATTGTGAATTTGAAGATCTTGACACAGCTGTCCAACTGCGTAGGCGTTTTCTCGAATTTTATCAGGTATTCCATGGTCCAAATGTTGTAGTAAGTTCTCGTGTTAACTCAGTTGTTTCTGTGAGTTGCTCTAGTGTATGAGCACTGTATTATATGTATAATCTTATGAAATACGGTATACCAAAAGCTATCCTCCCCTCATTTAGCCTAAATACTCTGTTAACAACAATGAAGCAGGGTCTGTAGCCGGCGCCATCATATGTCTAATGTACAGCAAATCTGGTCCGGGAACTGTGTCTCGCAATAGATGAGAATTTAGGAGCTAACCGATCAGGAGCTGTATGTTCAGACATTCTTAGTCACCTATGCACAGAATGATTTTTTTTTATTTGAGCGTGTGTTTTGCTTTCTGACCCTATTGTACTTTCTGCCCTCATCAATGGACTAATATGAAGTATAAGGTACTATTACTATATTATACACATTATATTTTTTTCTACAAAGTGTACTACATTGGGTACTGTGTATGAATATATATTCGGGATTTGGGCGAGTGGATATGAAGCTGTGGGTTGGAGTCTCTGCGCGTGTGCGGACTGGATGTTCAGAAAACCCTGTGTAGTGACGTCACGAACAGCTAGGTTATGTAGCAAAACCCAGGGGTTTTTTTTCTTTCTTTTTTTTTTTTATCTCACACTCTTGTAGCACCCACTTGGCCTTATATATGTCTATAATATGGAGTTGAGCTCAGTCATGTATGATACATAGCGTCCGCTAGTGCCATCTAATCACTAGTGGTACAGTTTGGAACTAATGATTTATTGAGTTTGGCTGATTCTCAGAAATGTTCACAGATGGCGTATGGGTCGTATCCTGTCCATTCCGGCATTGATTTTTTTAATGTGACCGCAAATTGGCAATTGCAATCAAACTGCTTCTTCTTCTTCTTTTTTTTTTTTTTTACAAAATATCATATGTATCCGACGATATAATATATTAATGTTCCACGAGGTGAAAGCGATTGTGAGAGACCTACACGGAGCTGGACATTGGCCGTGGAAGCAGCCAATACTTCTATTTTTCATCTGAGATTAAATTCCAAACGCATCAAGCTTCATTTAAATGAATTAACAAACCCGTGAAGGACAAATAATAGGTTGATCGCATGGAAAGGGAAATTTTGCCTCCTTTTTCTTTTCATGACCCAAAGTGTTTGACTTAAGACACCAAGTTGGATTCCGAAGCCGACCAAACTCACTAAATGGTGTGACTATCACGTTTACATCCACATGTATCTAAACGTATCTCCCTGCTGTACTGCAGGTTGATCAGTGAACGAATACAATGGTCAAGCTCGTCATTATCTGTGTAAGTCATTTAGGTCTACCGTGTTCATTGTAATAGTAGCACATGTCCTAATAGAAGCACCCCCAACTTTTAATCTAAGTGTTCTTTATTCAAACCTTGAATGTCTTCAGTATTTGACAAATATGATGCTTCCAACTGTTAAAGCCAGACTCATTTACAAAGATTCTTAGTTCGTTTTTGTTTTTGTTTTTTTTTGTTGTTGTTGTTGTTTTTTTGGTTTTTTTTTTTTTTTTTTTTTTGTTTTGTTTTGTTTTTTTTTTTTGTTTTTGTTTTTTTTTTAATATCCAGCTTTATTATAGAGTCTTGAATATTCTCAATCAAGAAAGTCATTTCTTCCGTAGTTCCGCAACAACACTGTCTGTCCAAGAGCATATTCTACTATTAGAATGAACACGGCATTTGCCTGTTGCTCTGTACGCCGTCTAGTATGTCAAATTATTATTAAATCTGTGGTTAACTGTGTTCGCCTACGTACTTGCTGTACTACAGGTGCTGTTATCATATATAGCCGATAATTGTAGAAGTCACAATTACCAATAGTCTGTGTATTGAGCTGAATACACAATCTAATACACATAATTCTTCGGGACTAGAGATGTGTATTCCTATTATATTGGATTACATGATACATTAACCTAAAATTAAAAAACTACTTTCAAAGCTGCAAGAAAAAAATTTATGTGAGCATTTTAGCTGTGCACATAATTTTACCACACAAATTTTGTTGTTTTTGCAACAAGTGGTTTTAAAGTCCTTCAACTGTAAATTACAATGAAAAGCTATTGGAACACAAAACTGGCCCTGAATAACTGAACTGCCGTCTTCAAGACAACAGTAGAAGATTGTATTCTTGCTCTACCCCATTGATAAGCTAATTAATTGTTGCCTGTGTAGATCTTCTGGTCCTACTTAGTGAACTATGTATTATAGGGTAACCAGTTATTCGTGAAAATGTAGTTACCTGCACAGCATTGGCTTACTTGTGCTGCAGTCATGTGTTATCATCTGAACCCAGAAACACTTGCTCAGGTATCGAGACATCATTTAGGCCTGCCCATTGCACTGTTGGTTATCAAAATAATAAGAAGATACTATTTCTTTCAAAATATAAGTTGTTTACTTTTGTAAAAACAAAACGAGACATACCTTCAACGCTTTAAAGCGTTGACTGAAGGGTCCGTCATTTGCTCAAATTAGGTCATGGTGACACCAAAATCGGTTATTCTTGCCAAGTAAGATAAGCACATTGTCAAATTTGATCAAAATACATGGAGGCATTCTGTAGATATCGCGGTAACGAGAATGTGAACATCCGGACGGACGGACGGACATCCGGATGAACGGACAACCCGAAAACATAATGGGTCCCGACATAGGGTGCACCCTTAATTATTTCTATCAAACTTTAATTGGAGCATTATACATGGAGACATTCTGGAGATATCATGGTAACGAGCCCTAACGGACATCTAATTACCATGTCGCCTTATATCACGGCGTGTTTACTGCAATGCATTTTGGGGCATCGCCGGGGACAACTCAGCCAGCCCTTCCGACTCACAGTGGAGTGGTACGTTAGAGGTGCAGTACGTGTTGACTCTAGCCGGTGTGATACACGCGTGCTCAACTTTTGGTCAGAGAAAAAATTAGAAAATGCCCAACTTTAACTGTTGCGTGCCGACGTGCACCGGGTCTAAGAAGAAGACACCTGGACTGAGCTTTTACCAGTTGCCGTCCGACAAAACACTGAGAGGAAAACCTGGATCAAACTGATCAGAAACACAACCTCACGGTTGAATCGAAGTGGACCAGTGTCTGGAGCCATCGTTGTAGCTCTTCCTTAGAGTCGTCTTCTTCTAAGTTCTATTGCAGAAGGTAGTTTTGCACCGGGGTCGCTGTTTTCATCTAATATTACGAGGACAACGCCCATACTGCTACCACAACCGTGTTATAGGTATATGCGCTGCTTTGACCTTGTCCCCGGCGATCCCCATCACATCCTCTCCCGATGCACTGCGGTAAAGGCTGTGTGATGAAATAAGTTTTCATGGTAATTAAGCTGCCATTTGCTTAAATTAAGTCATGGGGACACCAAAATCTAATCAGTTCATATTGTCATGTAAGATAATTAGACTGGAAAATGTGTACAAAATACATAGAAGCATTTTGGAGATATCGTGGTAACGAGCCCTAACGTGCATATAATTAGGCTGCCATTTCTTCAAATTAGGTCATGTGACATCAAAATTTAATCATTTCATTTCATCTTGGCATACTAAATTAGCATACTGCCAAATTTGAGCAAAATACATTGGAGCATCCCGTAAGTATTGCGGTATCGAGCAATATGGAGCATGTAATTAAGCTGCCATTTGCTCAAATTAGGTAGGTCATGGTGACACCAAAATCTAATCAGTTCATCTTGCCAGGTAAGATAAGCATTTTGCCCAATTTGAGCAAAATACCTGGAGGCACTCTGTAGATAGCGTGGTGACGAGAATGTGCACATCCGGACGGACAACCCGAAAACAGAAAGCCTCCCCCCCCCTCCATGGGACAGACCCTTAAAAAGCATTTACGAAATGGAAAGATTCAAAACCCAGGGTTTCGTAAATATCACGTAAAGATGTCCTAGCGTTGTAAATTTGTAAGCAACAACTTGCCAGACACAGCATTTCATTGCATGTGCAGATCTTCACAGTTGACTTAAAATTCTTTTATGTGCAAAACCATGGACTTTTCAACGAAAAACAAAAACAAAGAAACAAACAAAAGAAACAAAAAAAGAAATAAAAAAAAAACAAAGAAACAAACAAAAACAAAAAGAAAAAAAAAACACAAAACAATTTACTTACAAACCCAAGGGTTTTTTGTACACAAGTGGAAGTCTAAAGACCGTGCGTTCTGATTGGGTCATCACAAAACCCTGGTTTATGTTCCACAAATATCAACTTACGAATCACAAGGTTTTGTGACATCACAATACCCATGCAGAGTTTGTAAAATTCCAAACCCGCGAGTTCTGCTCTGTGATTTCTAAATTAACAAAACCCGGGTTTTGTACTAAAAACCCTGAGATTTGTCCGGCGGTGATGGAGGTAAAGACTTTACAGTTGACTGTCTGCAGGACAATTGAGATTCGTCATATGGGTGATCTGGAACAATTTTCTGTCAGTGCCAGTGGCTAGCTACTATGACTTCCAATTCGTTATCAATGGACATAAAAATCATTTTTGCTGGAAGATGTGCATATATGCATAGTTGTGTGTTTCTGACTTTAATAGCTTTCACCCCCATGCTACAGAATAAACTCTTCTTACTTTTCACATAGCCTACAAGTGTTTAACGTAGATTAAATGTTTGTCAAGTGTTTCTGGTAAATAAATTTGGCGGACATAAATTATACTGTACTTTTTTCCCCATTCTCACCAACCAGTCGGTGATCCAGGTTCAGCGTTTTTCTTTCAGAGTTATTCATTGTTGCAGTGTAATGTATTCAAGTTATTCAATGATGTCACCAATTACCTTCGTTTGTGTGTGTTTCACCAGGACCTTGTGCTTTACACTTGCACTTTTGTGTACGTGTGCCACATTGTTTTTGGCGGGTGCCTACTATTGTTGTCATTTTTCTATTACACCACGTGACCTGGAGTTAAGGCATTGCACTTGTACTTTGTGTCAGCGTCTTGTAAGAAATCCATATCGCCAGGCTACTGTTCAATACGAGTTGTCAACTGTTCATTACATGTTTGTAGTGTGTTGTACTTTTTTGACATATGCATTTTTTCAATTGCTTGTTTTAATTTTAATCTTTTTCTGCATTATTTTGCCGTGTGTTAGAACACCATCGACAATTTTATATTATCAAAGCAGGCTCCCAGTATTAAGATGTATAAGGCAACACAATAATAAGTTCATAGTGTGTGTGGTAATCACTATTAGCAAAATGAGACCCCTGCCAAAGAAAGGTATAGGATGAAGACTAAGAAACGAACGGTGGCACTGCAAAGTAACTGTACGTTGCTTTTAAGAAGCGGTTGGTATTGTCGTATCATATTATATCTGCTATTGTTTACTTGTAGTATTCATTATACTGGATCATTATACAGCTATTTTAAAATGACAGAACCCTTATCCTTACATCTAAAGCATACCAGGTTCATGCCTAGTAAAACCATCCAACGTGCTCACGTGGTGATATGGCGAATTTGTGCGGTTTTTTTCACCTGATTGTATATTTTACCACTGTATTTTTTGTAACAGACATGCTATTGGCTTTGTGTGGAGATATTCATCCAAATCCTGGGCCAATAAATACAAAGTTTCTTAATATCATCCATATGAATGTAAATAGCCTGACAGCAAATAATAAGATGCACGAAATTGAAAGTTTATGCTTACACCATGAAGTTGATTTGATCTGTCTGAATGAAACAAAGTTGAATTCGCATGTTCTAGATGCTGATATTTTATTACCTGGGTTCAAGCCTCCTGTTCGACTTGATCGAAACAGGCATGGGGGAGGAGTGGCAATCTACATAAGTGAACACATTCACGCTAAAGTTCGTCACGACCTGTGTAATGAAGCTTGTGAATGCTTGTGGGTTCAACTGAATTTACTTGGGAGCAAAATTCTTGTTGCTACATATTATAGACCACCCAATCAAGATCTGACACAGTGCCGTAATTTTCTTGACAGTTTTCAGGACTCTGTGGCTAGGGCTTTGGTGGAAAGCCCGCAGACTATCATTGTGACTGGAGACTTTAACTTGCCGGGTTTATCATGGTTAGCAAAACAATGCAACACGTTGTTTGAGTGGGAGTTCATGAATGCATGTAATGGGCTTAATCTTGCTCAGTTGGTGAAAGAACCAACCAGAGGCCAGTCTTTGTTAGACATTGTTCTTACTGTAAATGACACATTGGATAGCAAAGTCACCAACCTTGAACCGATCTCTACATGTGATCACGAGTCAATTTTAATCTGTACGAATTTGTCACTTGGGACAAAAAATACATTCAAAAAATTTATTTGGAATTACCATAATGTTGATATGGATAAACTTCATAATTCGCTTATCTCGGCTCCATGGGAAGCATTTTTTGTTGAGGAAAATGTAACAGATATATGTTTAGCTATTACTCAGTTTTTAAAAGAAGTAGTATCGGAATGCGTTCCTCATAAAGAGGTGACGATTCGCCCAAGGGACAAACCGTTCATGACAGGTGAATTAAGGCTTAAGATGAGACAAAGAAATCGGGCATATAGGAAAGCAAAGAAGACTGACGATGAACAGGATTGGTCAATCTATCGTCAGCTACGAAATGGTGTTGTTGACCTAGTAAGAGAGGCCAAGAGAAACTATTATGAACGAGTGTACAATATTTTAGCAAACAAGTTCACAGAACCCAAAAAGTGGTGGTCGACCCTAAAGAGTGCCTGTGGGTGGTCTTCATAGAAAAAGATACCTCCTTTGTGTGAAAATGGTCAGATTATTTTTGAACCCATGGATAAAGCCAATGCGTTAAACAATTACTTCAGTTCACAATGGAACCCGGATGATGGGACTGATGTTGTCCCTGTCTTAGAATCTAAAACAAATTTGAAACTCGGTGATATTACCGTATTGGAGGAGGAGGTCTTAACAATATTGCGTAAACTTCAAGTATCTAAGTCGGGTGGTCCTGACAACCTTCCAAATAAGGTATTACGGCTGCTTGCTCCCTGCATAGCGTATCCCTTAACAAAACTCTTTAATTTGTCATTATTAAAGTGTGTGTGTCAGCACACACTTTTCTGTTTTTCTAGGAATTCTTTCTTTCTTTCTTTCTTTCTTTCTTCTTTCTTTCTTTCTTTCTTTCTTTCTTTACCGGCAAATTTGTCCGACATTTCATTTGAAAAGTATTATATGTAGAAACTCCAAACTTGGCGCAATTATACTTCTATGGATAAAGGCTGGCCTTTTTATAATGAGAGGTCATGCTTTTCAAAATTATGCAAATGAGGGCTAATTAAAGTTTTAAATCTTCAATATCTTATATACTATAGTAGATGTGGTCCCGAGTGTATAGGAGTTCGATCATAGCAAGGTAAAGGTCATCTCAGATGTCAAGGTCATGTCAAGGTCAAAGGTCATGTCAAGGTCAAAGTTCAATTTTAAGCCAAAATGTCATTTTTGAGTTCAAGGTTCACTTCAGGTAGAGCTCATCTAAAGGTCAAAGGTCATTTCAAGGTCAAAGGTCACTTTCGGTGCTGGCTTTCTTCTGGCCATAACTTGGTCAATTTTTATCCAATTTTCATTATGTTGGGCTCAAATTGTAGCTATTGTAACCTTGCACATTTTTTAAATGTACATGTGACCTCTAAAGTTCAAAGGTCAAGGTCATTTGGACCTTTGAAAGTTTCATCCAATCATAACATGCCCAATCTCCATCCAGTTCTAATCATGTTGGACTCAAATTGTAGGTATTGCTACACTGGACATTTTTATAAGAATATGTAACCTCAAAAAGGCAAAGGTCAAGGTCATTTGGCCCTTTGAAAGTTTCATCTTGCCATAACTTGGTCAATTTTACTCCTATTTGGTTCATGTCTGACTCAAATTGTGGGTATTGTAACACTGTGCAATTTACGTGTGACCTGTAAAGGTCAAAGGTCAAGGTCATTTGGACTTTGACATTTGCATGCAGCCATAAGCTTAATGGAATGTGAAGTAACAAAGGACAAAAGTTGTAGCATATAATATTTACAACCTTTGAAGGCACACAGACAGGTTAAAAAAATCTTTTCCAGTTTCTTTCTTTCTTTCTTTCTTCTTTGCCAGCAAATTTGTCCGACATTTTTCTCGGAAACTATTACACATAGAAAGTCCAAACTTGGCATGATTGTACCTCCATACAAGGAGTTTGGCCTTTTTATACACAAAAATGATGATGTTTAAAATTATGCAAATTAGGGGCATTTGAAATTTTAAATCTTGAATAACTTCAAAGCTATAATAGATAGAGATGCCATTCCAACTTCTACTCCTGTGTTATGGAATAGTTGTACATTGCCATACAAATATGCTTTGAAGACACACACACTGATTTGCTATGCAGCAAATCATCTTTCCTAGTTGAGCTCCTGTTTTCCTGACAACTGGAAAGAGGCAAATGTTATAAGCCTTTACAAAAAAGACGAAGAGTTTCTAACTAAAAACTACAGACCTGTGTCCCTTCTTTGCTCTACGGCTAAAGTATTCGAAATCGTTGTGTTTAAAAGACTCTATAAATTTCTTACAGACAATAATCTTCTTACAGCCTGTAATTCTGGTTTTAAAAAGATGGACGGCACCGTCAATCAACTCATTCATATTGTTCATGAAACAAGTTCAGCTTTAGATAAAGGAAAAGAGGTACGTCTAGTGTTTTTGGATGTATCTAAGGCTTTTGACAGGGTTTGGCACAGAGGCCTCATTCATAAGCTTAAACAATATGGTATTTGTGATCCCCTCTTGTCTTGGATCAAGTCCTATCTCTCAAACAGAAAACAAAGAGTAGTGCTGGATGGAGCATCTTCAAGCTGGGTAAGCATAGAATCTGGTGTTCCCCAAGGAAGTGTCTTGGGGCCGCTATTGTTCCTGGTATTCATAAATGATTTGGTTGATGATACAACATGTAAAATTTACTTATTTGCAGATGACACTTCTTTGATGGAAATAGTGGAAAACCCTGATTTAACAGCAATCAGTTTAAATGAAAATTTACTTGTTCAAAATTGGGGTAAAAAAAAAATCGATTTTAACCCTGGCAAGACAGAGGAAATGGTTAAATCCACTAAACCCATCAAAGCTAATCATCCAGATCTAAATTTTGCAGGTAAAACTGTTAAAAGAGTTCATGAGCACAAACACTTGGGCGTCACCCTTACTGATAATTTATCTTGGGAGAGTCACATAAGGTCAGCGTGTAACAAGGCCGCCACACGATTGGGTAGAATAAGGAAATGTATGTATACGTTACCACTAAAAGCACTTGAAAGTATTTATGTACTGTCCATCAGACCGATTCTTGAATATGCAGCTCCCGTTATTGACGGCTGTTCAGTGAAGTGTAGTGCAATGTTAGAATCCGTACAGTACAGAGCTGCATTATTTGTATCAGGTGCTATGAGGACTTCAAGTCAAGTAAAAGTTCAGGATTGTCTTGGGTGGCCGAGTCTGACAGACAGACGAAAGTATTGTAAACTTGTCCTTTATTTCAAATTAGTAAAATCACTTTGCCCTGCTTATATGAGTGAACTATTACCTTTGCAAAATACGGATAGACATAACTATATGTTACGGAACAATTCTGACAGAACTGTGGTACCATATCGGACAAATGTTTTTTCAAAAGGATTTATTCCGTCAGCAACTCGGTTGTGGAATTCGTTGCCTCTGAATGTACGCACCGCGCAGTCCCTGACCGCCTTTATGAATCATATTAAGAAATTTTTGTTTCCTGCCAGACGCGATCATTTGAAACATGGCCCTCGCAGGCAAAACATACTGGTAAACCGTTTAAGAGTAGATTTCAGTGCTTTGAAAGCACATTTATATTCCAGACGCTTATGTGACACTCAAGCATGTGCTTGTGGCTACCATGCCGAAACAACCTTACATTTTCTGTTGCAGTGCCCCCTCTTTACTTTGCACAGACAACACTTTCTGGCAAGGGTCAGTGATATTACTGTGACATCACAAACTGGTCTTTCATTTCATGACCTCTCTAATGTTGACAAATGTAAATTGTGTTTATTTGGTCATGACCAACTTTCTCATGACAGCAATTGCAGTATTGCTGATGCAACTATGGATTACATTTATAATACAAAGCGTTTTGTTCAAGACCAGTCAGAGGCTGACAACGAAGACAACAACGATAATAATATTGTTGATGAGTAACGCCTGTTCTTTGAATATCATGTATCTTGCAATTGTAAGTGCAGACATCTAAATGTATATGTCCCTGTTCTTATTAATTTTCTTTTTTATTTTTTTCCCCAATTTTCAATGTGATTGTACCAAACTTTGTAAATGTGTACGTGTATACATGAGGAGAAGACCTGTATTAGCCTCGGGCTATTTGTCTAATCCTCCTTAAAGAAATAAAGTATATTACAACGACTGTCTGCACTGTGGAAACACCGGAAGATCAGAGCCCTCGTCAAAGTGCTGTTTATTTCCGTCAAGAGTGTGCATCTTTATTCACTTTGATTTTATTCAATGTGTCTACAGACATAGATCATGGACAATAAGTATTACCGGTAATATTGGACTTTTTTCAAAGTTATAACAACTTTATTTAAGCCGGCAGATCGTCATTGTCAACAAACAGGACCAGACAATCGATTACCCATAGTTCAGTGAGGTAAACAATCACGTTCTCTTTTTGTTGCCCACAGAGGCATGCCCGGTTGGCTAGATAAATATGTGCGATCGCCAATAAAGAGAAAGAATGAAGAAAAAAGAGCGACAATGAGAGAAAGAAAAGTAGCAGAAAGGTCAGAGTAAGCTCGAGACAAAGCACGAATGATGTGGGGAGAGAGAAAGCGAGCAGAGTGGGGAGATCAAATGTGGTGAGGAGGATGACGATGAAAGTTGGACTTGCTGTGTGTGCGAGGGTGTGTTTGATAACGATGATGACAAGATTTTGGAGTGCGATGGTTCCTGCAGAAAACACTTCTGTACAAGTTGCATTGATATGAATGATGAGCAATACGAAACTATGCAAAGGCCAGACTGTTTCTGGTATTGTCCCACATGTGTGAGTGAAATGATGAGTGAGAATACAAGTAACAAAACGTGTGAACAAATCCAAAAGAAGTTAGTTGCAGAAATAAGTGAGAAATTTGCCACACTTGAAGAGAAAATTGACTCTAAACTAGAGGCATTTGCAAAAAATGTACCTGACAAGGTAAACAAAACCTGGGCAGAGGTGGTAGCAAATGACAAAGAAAACCAAACACTCAGCACTGGTGGCAATGACAATATGAGGAAAATTGTTAAAGAAACTATAGTTCAACACAAACGTGATGAGATATATAGAGAATCGAGGGAAGAAAATATTATTATTCACCGAGTTAAAGAAAGTAAAGAAGTGAACCCTAATGGCAGGAAAAAGCATGATGAGGCCTTTTTCAAATCTTTATGTTCAGAAGTCCTGGAAGTTTCAGATGTGGAAACCAAAAAACATTATCCGTCTAGGTGAAAAAAGGATAATGAGGACAGGCCTAGGACGATGAGAGTTTCACTACAAAATAAAGAGGACAAACAGAAGATAATGTCAAAGTTAAGAAATTTGAAAGATTGTGAGGCAAAGTTCAAGAATATGTGTGCCATGACATGACATTAGCTGAACATGAACAAATGAAAACAAAAGTGACAGAAGCCAGAGAAAAGGAAAGGAAGGAATCCGATGGGGGGGGGGGGGGGGGCGTTGGGCCTTCCGTGTTCGGGGTCCACCCTGGAATCCAAGAATAGTCAAAATAAACAACGAATAAAGAACTCATTGAAAGTACTCTACACAAACATTGACTGCATTACAAATAAAAAAACCAGAATATTATGCAACTATTAATTAGATGGAACCTGATATTATTATTACAACTGAGACTAACCCCAAAAATTCAAGATTCAAAGTATCAAAGACAGAACTCCAAATACCTGAATACACACTTTATACCAATGCTGAAGAGGAACCAGTTAGAGGAATAGCAGTCCATATAAAAAAAGGAACTTAAATCCATGGAAGTAAACAAATTTAACTCGTATGATTTCAAAGAAATGATACCTCTTTGGAAGCTAGATTCTTTTTTATATCAAATATTGAGTCTAGTACACGATATAAATTGAACCAAGAGGCTACTATACTTGACTTAATATTTACAAATGAAGAAGACATGGTTAACGATATTAAATACCACCCGCCAATTGGCAAGAGTGATCATGTTGTGGTATCTTTTGATTTTAACTGTTACACATCATTTAATGAAAATGCAGAAAGGTTAGTTTATCAGTATCAAAAAGGAAATTACGATGCTATGAGGTCTGAGCTACAAACTGACTGGGAAAGCCTGCTTAGTGATCAGAATGTTGGAAATAGTTGGGAGATATTTTCAAGGAGGTTGAAAACAACCATGGATAAGTATATACCTAAAAAGAACAGTAACTGTGAATAAGAAGTTTAGATTGCCCTGGGCAAATACCCAAACTAACAAGAAACTTCACAGAAAACAAAAAGCTTGGAAGCAGTATACACAAAACAAGACAGAAGAAAACGACAAGAAATATTCAAAAGCTAGAAATCATGCCAGATGGGCAACGTGGAAAGCTTCAAAGCAGCATGAGAAGCGAATAGCTCAAAATATTAAAGGCAATCCAAAGTTATTTTGGAAGTATATTAAATCAAAATGTAAAGTACGTGAAAGTATACCAGATTGTGAGGATGATGCAGGCCAAACCTCCTGCACTGATAAAGAAAATGCTGAATCTCTAAACAACTTTTTCAAGAGTGTTTTTACTAATGAAAGAACTGAAGATAGGCCTGAACCAGTACAACGAGAATATATTCAAGAGCTAACCAACATAGAAATTGACTCGGATGATGTCTATCTTAAATGAATTGATTTGAATGTCAATAAATTAATGGGACCAGATGGTATTCATTCTAGAGTTCTTAAGGAGATGGCTGATGTTTTAAGATTGCCACCTCAGATAATTTTTCAGAAATCACTAGACGAAGGGAAAGTACCGAATGAGTGGAAACTTGGCCACGTCACTCCTATATTCAAGAAAGGATCAAAGAAACTTCCAAGCAACTACGGACCAGTTACCTTGACATCTATTGTTTGCAAAATACTGGAGGAAATCCTAAGACAAAAAATAATAAATCATAGGAATGTAAATAACTTTTTTACGAAATACCAACATGGTTTTTCAAAAGGAAGGTCAACGACAACAAAATTGCTGGCATGTCTAGACTTGTGGTCGAAATGGATCGATCAAAGTCAGCCTATTGATGTAGTGTATTTAGACTTCAAAAAGGCATTTGACTCAGTTCCACTAATGAGACTGTTGTGTAAAATCAAAAGCTATGGTATCACCGGAAAAGTCTTTGATTGGATATCGTCCTTTCTAATTGGCAGAAAGCAAAGTGTATGTGTAAACGGTGTCATGTCATCATGGACTGAGGTCACAAGCGGTGTGCCACTGGGCAGTGTCCTGGGACCAGTACTGTTTACTATATATGTTAATGATATGCCAGAAGTTTTGAAATCTATGTTAATGATGTTTGCTGATGACGTCAAATTGTTTAAAGGAATCAATTCAGTCACAGACTGTGGTGAAATTCAGAATGACCTTCAGAGCCTTCAAGCATGGGCATACAGATGGCAGCTTGAATTTCAACTCAGTAAATGTTCAGTTCTTCGAATAGGATCTGGCCACCCTGAATATGATTATAAAATGTCAAATGCAATGAATGAGTAGTTGGTTTAGCAGTAACTACAACTGAAAAAGACTTGGGTATATTAGTAGACAATGAACTGAGTTTTGACGAACATATACAATCAATGGCCAAAAAAGTAAACCAAATAACTGGACCTATATGGAGATCTTTTGACAATATTGATATTAAGACATTTAACCTCCTTTACAAGTCATTGGCAAGACCTCACCTAGAATATGCCTCAATTGTATGGTCTCCTCGAATCTGGCGGCTGGCAGATTTATTAGAATCTGTACAAAGAAGAGCTACTAAGAGAGTACCTGAGCTCAAAGATCTCGAGTATGAGGATAGGTTGAGGAAATTGAAATTCCCAACGTTAGTTTACAGAAGATTAAGGGTGGCTTGATAAATGTATATTAGTATTTACATAATATTTATGAGGTAGACTCTTGCCTACCACAAATTATTGGACATGACAGAACTAGAGGCCACCACCTAAGACTACAAAAGATCGCAGCTGTCAACAACAAAAGACTGTTTTTCTTCGGTATCAGAGTTATTCCACGGTGGAATGCATTACCGGACACTGTTGTGAATGCACCAGATATAGAACACTTTAAGATCAGAGTGGATAATCATTTTAAGGATCATCCTGTTATTTATTATTATCGTGCTCTAGATCATCCACTAACACCAACAATGACAGTAACATAGACTAATCAGCGGCTTAATTTGGAAATTGTATTTTCCTACCAAGCCGTATTTACTTTACTTTACTTTACTTTGATTCACAACACGTAGGGTTTTGCAACAAGCATGCAGATGTGTGATTTGCTTGGTTAGGCCAAGCTTAAAAATTGTTTGTTTGGTGTTTCTGACTCAGCCCTCTAAGGAATGGGTCGGTAGGGAGGCTCTCTTTTTTTCCGTTTGGTAAAGTGACACCAGGTATCACAAATAAATACTTTAAAGAAGTGTACTTTGTGTAAAATTAGAGTTGTTTTTTTTCCTGCAGTGTCACATGAAAAAGTCTGACATTCAGTGTGTCAATCATAGTCTCTCAACTCTTTCATTGTATGCACCAGCCTCTTTGTGTATACATGTAGCATGCTTTTATGGAAGCTATTCACTGAAAGTTGACATCCTATCATCTCTGGCACTTTCATTAACATTATATATATATATATATATATATACCCTACCTATTTTGCATGTGTGTGGTTGTCAACGTGGTGTTTTGTAATTGCAGTATATGTAGTTTGGTAGTCTGGGGATGTGGGTTTGAATCCCACTGGTGTAGCATGCTGTTCTGCACTGTAGCTCATGGGAAATAGCTTCTATGTTGCTGAAGACTTCATGCACATCCACAGCACATACCTCTTCACGTTTTACAAAAGGAAAGAGATTATACCTGACCTGAACATATTAGAACCTGAGAAAATTACCAGACATTTAATATTTTAATAAAAGTTGCTGCCAAATTCCACCCATCAAAAAATTAATTAGATAGATAGTTAAACAGACAGACAGACAGATAAGTAAATAAACTAAAACAATTTTTTAAAAATTTGAAAAGCACAAATATATTTCAAACATTTCAATAATCCAACTCAATTCATTTTGGGCTCGGTTGAAAGACACAGACACAGTGTACTGTCTATTGCTGTAATTTCTTTGAAATAAAGTCACTTCAAAGAAATTACAACAATATAGGCAGTATTCAGCTTGTTTGACTCGGAAGATTATTCCGGCTTAGTACCTGCTACATCCTCAATGTGAGGATAGAGCAGGTACTATGCCAGTGACATTCTTTCAAGCATAGGCTCTAAATGCCAATTTATCAATTTGTGAATGCAGACATATCTATTCTCTTTGTTTCAATTTCCTTTTTTCAGATTGATTTATTTGCTGTTCTTTCATTGCATTTTTCTGAGTACACATCTGTATTATGTGAAAGAAATTCACAATAAGTCTGACAATTGACATGTTGCATGAGATTAGACCCACAAAAGATATTTTGGTTACATATTCCATTTTAATTTTAACAGTGTTTGTATGTAAATTGTTTGATTTTGATATTTTGTAAAGCGTTGGTTGTTGTGACGCTTTTCCTAATGATACCCTGTTTTTATTCCCAGAATTATCAGATAATCTGACACCTGTCTTTCATCAAAATATCTCATTCAACTTTCTCCATACCCTTAAAAAATACTGCCCAAGCTACCAAATTCCTCAAAAAAGTCTTTTTTGTTTGTTAAAGTGTTCTTTATTAATTAATGAATTTATTTAACACAGCAAAAATACATGTGGTGCTTGTCAAGACTTCCTGATTAGTGTGCCACCTAGTGTTACTATGAGGAACTATTATAAAAAAAAAAAAAAACACACATGGCCACATGTACTACATCTACAACCTTTGAATGTGAGGAGATAGATCCATACTGTTGGAGCTTTAGGATTATACATTGGACAGGATTTAGTGAAAAATTGCCCAATCAACATACAAACTGGAGTACTGTGAAGGTAAAACGAAAATCCGAAGCTGTTGTGAAGCTTTTGAAACATAGGTACGTCAAATACCCCAATTATCACCCACCGCAATCTTTTCTTTTCTTCCTTGTATTTTACCACAGAGGTGGAGCTCACATTAGCGACGATAAAATAGGCCCTAAAAATGTTAGTTTGTTAGGAACATAGACGGTAACGTTTGAAACTTAATTGGTAGCCACGTTTTGAGAGAAAAAAATAAAAAGTAAGAAAATTTGCTCTGAAAAAAATTTTGAGTGCGTCATCTTTGATGGGTCGGTCGCAAACGCCAAACGAAAAAAAAATATTTTAGGCCTTATTCATATTCTGCACAAAAGCCATACTGTGTAACAGTTTACTTGTACAAAATGCATGCACCGTATTCAAGTTTTGCGGAAATACGATCATCTAATAATCATGTATGGTGTAATGTGCAAAATGAATAGTATTTTGCCATGGATTTTTAAATTATTGTGATATACGAGTGACCTTCACCTTATTCCTAAGGTCAGAACACATTTTGCGGTGCTCACATAAGGATAGGTACACCTTAGAATAGCAGGCATCTTATTCAGTATACAGAGAGAAGATATCGAGAATTTACAAGCAGAAGACTGTGTGAATAACATTTTCCGAGCTGACCTTAACATTCAACCCAAAATAAATTTCACTCTGGTCTGGTGGTTTCCGGAAGTGTTCTTTTGCAATTCCGAACCAATATGCCAAGTTTGTTTGTTTGTTGTTGTTGTTATTGTTTTTTTTTCGGAGAATAATATTTTCCTTTTTAGAATTTGCCAAAAGATGAACACAACAACGACTAAGATAGTGAATATAAATATATATATATATATATATATATATATATATATATATATATATATATATATATATATATATATATATATATATATATATATAATGGAGTGTGACCATTTGAACGAATTAAGTAGAGACCCATCCTTGGCACATCGCAAAAACGTTTGAAGCGAATCCGGCTAAAGCTTTTGGAGAAAATCGAAAATGGAACTCATTGCAATTTTCATGGACTTGCGTTTTCATCAGCAGGAATATATGCATTGACCGCTAAATACCCGAATAGTAAAAAAAGTAGGACGGATAGACCTTTACTATAACCTCTGCTGACTGACACGTGAGCTGAAGTAACACACACACACACACACACACACACACACACAAAGAAATTCATGAAAAAATAAGGGGAAAAAGGGTCTACATGCATGTTAACTTGTATCCTTTCACTGTGTATGCATGTTAACGTATTTTCACAGTGTGGCACGAATAGTGAGCGGACTTACAATAAATTGATAATAGAAACAATGTAGAAGTACAACAAATCATCGACTAAATCCTCCTTCTTCTCAGAAGACGGCTTAAGCAGTTTAACGTAGCGAGGGCTGGACACCAGGGTATTCATTCCAATGACGCTCGTTGACCTGGAGCATGCTAAAGTGTTTCTTCTTTATTTTCAATACGACCTCTTAAAGACAACTGAGGCGCAATGAAACACACATGCAGATACAGGGCAACAAGGGAGGGACAAAGAGAGACAGAAAAAAGCCTAAGATAATTCAATTATGGAGACAACATTCATGGAAAATTTGTTGAAACACAAATTTTTTACTTTGTTTGAGATAAAGGCCCCCTTTCCAACAAAAAATTGAGCAGGCATGCGCAGTTTAAAAGTATATTTGAAAACCACCGTTTTTCTTCATTTACCATCTAGTCTTTTCCTCTTTATACCACTTTCCTCATAACGTGGATCATAAAGAACAAAGTAAAGGAAACTTGGGAACAAGAATATTTATGTACATAGTTGGATGCAGATGCAGGAAATTGGGAGTTACTATTAAAGTTAAGGAAATTACAACAGAAAGTACGATTAATAGAATTCCAAACCTTGTGTGGTAGGGATTTTTGTAATTCAACTTGAAGTGAATGAAAACTAAGGCCTCTTAAGGCGGAAGCTGTGAAGCTAGTGAGACTGGCAACCTTGGATCGCAATTACCCATTTAATTTTTTCACAAGTACATTAAACCTATACATTTTCTGATTACTACATATCCATAGATTTGTATCCATAGAGGTTTTTTTTTTTTTGGATGATTGGATTTTTTTGAGATTTTGTAGCATTCTTTCTGACTTTGTAGGATTTTCACATTTTTCGCACAGAAGTCGCACAAGTTTTTCTTTCCGTTGAAATCAGAAGAAATTTAAAATATACATCCATGTCCAGGATCGAATTCAATGGTTAGTCCTGAAAAAAAGCACAAATAAAAAGTTAAAAAGTTTTAATTTAGTTCTGACAGCTTCATTTTCCTTCCGTAAATTGCTCCGAAAGTCACGGAAGGGGTTGTCAGAAAAAAATTCATGGGAACCGTTCCTGGATATTTAATTTTTCTTTTAATGTCCGTTGATTTTAATGTGATAGGGCATCGTACGTTTGTGAACTGAGATACAAATTGCAGACGTTGAGCAAAAAAAGTTCCGAGAAAATCGCATCGAAAGAAAAAGTTGCCAATTCTTACGCATTTATGGCTGTAAATGTGGCACGGTTTGTTCACACTGGTGTCTGGTTCCAATGACGGAAAAGGGAAAGGGAAAACAAGTCATTATACATGCCCTTCTGTTAACAAAGTGGAGTGATAGGCCAGAAACTTGTGATGCATGTATTTCTATTTTATAACTTCGGATCGAATATTATCTGGCGAAAATTGCGGCACGTCATTAATATAAATATCAACAGGGTTTCCCCCCCCCCCCCCATGTTGTCCATCCGTCAGTGTCCAAGCTGGTTTGGATGTCTCGTCATTTTTCCGGTAATGGTACAGGCTAAAGACTGCTGACAACGTTCCAGATACATTTCCACAGTATGCTCGTATCCGTTCCACATTAGGCTTGTGTATTCTAAAAGTAAAACGAATAAATTAAAAACTAGAAAGAAGATTTGCTTAAAAGCAAATTGTGTGCCTTCAAAAGTTGTGAATATTAAATGCTACAACTTGTATCATTTGGAAAGAAAGAAAGAAAGAAAGATAGAAAGAAAGAAAGAAAAGAATTCTTGGAAAAACAAAATGTCTGTATTGGCACAAAAGACATAATTCACAGATTCAAGGGTCGGCCTTATAAGTCCAAAATGAGAATCCACTCAGAACAACAGTAATGTTATTGTTTTGGTACGTTTCTCTACATAATTTTCAAGTTAGTATTAACTTAAAAGAATAACAGAGGTTTAACCACATTTCCATTTATTTATTTATTTATTTATCTATCTATTTATTTATTTATTTTATTTTATTGTACTATTATTTTATTTTACTTTCATTTTTTGCGGGGGGGGGGGATTACCGTGGTCTGGAGAGATCAAAACTAGGGGACCATGTATGTGTGTAGTCCATGGTAATATCGAAATCATCACAGAGCTGGAGCCATTCCTCTTTAGCAGATAGAGAAACAGAGAATCACTTAATATGCAAGCCGTGAACATATCAATAATCTAACACTGCATGCGCATCTGTATATAACATTACTTGGAAAATACAATTAGGATAGCTGGGGGTTTTGCGTCGAAAATGAAGCAGTAGTTTTTTCCTTGGTGATAAAATCTGCCGACATGTCGTAGCCATATTTGTCATAATCAACTGGTTAAGTGGAGCATGTTTATATCTGATAGTTTTTGTTCCCGTCCACGATCATTATTTTGATATCAAGAATGAAACCATACTAATATTAACATTTAATTATTATTTTAGAACCAGTAGCAACAATGCCAGAACTACTAATATTGACGATACTACTTGTTGACAGTGACAAGGATGACAATTCTTCTTCTTCCATTAATATCACTAATAATAAGGACGACAATAATCAAAAATAAAAAGACAGATAATTAAATTTCGGTAAACTAAAATAGCAGTTTTCCGTTTTTAATGATCAGAATTTACACGATTATTCAATATTGCAAACTGTTTATTGTCCATCAGGTTATTTCAATACTCTTTACTTCAGGAGGTAAACATTTTGCTGGCGGGTTGATAACCTAGTTGTCTAGCCAGAGTGCTGTGCTAGAAAATGAAAGTTGCCTGCTGAGCTAACCAGTATCCGAGTCCGAGTGCCTGAGTTCCCTCGATCTTCTCTGCTGAAACAAGGAAACTCCGAATTACAATAGAAAGATGACGGTTCTGCATGACCCACATCATCACATCTATTGTAACGCTAATTAAGACAAAAAACGCATCTTTATTCAATAATATGCTTTTAATTAAAGAAGAAGAAAAAGGTTTTGTTGTCTATTATTTTTTCTTACCTCGAAAAAAAGCAAAATTTACCATCATCCGTAGCATCATGAGTTTTCCTTTAATTGCTGCTACAATTGGTGTATTTTTAATTGCATTTGTATTTGTGCATTTACATCCAGAACCACTTTTCTGGTAGTCATATTATACAAATAATGTAGGCTAACAGGAAAGAAATGTAGTAACAACAATTGCCTTAACCATACTTAACGAAGACACCCTCCGCACGTCCATGTTGTTCATTTTATACCGATCTTCGTCACACGCAATCCAGACATCGTCTCCTTTGAAGAATATGGAAAATACGAGTTGTCAAATAAAATCTATATTTACATCGTAGTTCTGTCTGCATCTAATTTCTGCAAGTCAGTTATTGAGTTATCAAGCGCCTAAAATGACCTTGTGACTTGGGAATTAGATCATACTCATCCATGAGGTCATCCACGTAAGTTTTCCTGAGCAGTTTTACATCACCTCAGTGCATAGGGGCCTAATACCAATTCTAGCTTAAATAGTGCTCGGAGTTCGAGGGAATAGTACAACTCACCAAAGTGACCCTGACCGCGGGAATTAGGTCTAGGTCACCCATGTGACGCCCCGTTCTACCCGCTCCATGACACCATCATGATGTGCAACATGGAAGACTTATCTCAACTAGCTCTTGAGATGGCACATGAACACTCAATTCAGGACACCAACCGTGCAAAATCGGATGATCACCCACATGCTGTCACAACTTGGTCCTTACTAAGGACTATTATCATTATGTATGGTATAAGTCCACGCTCAAATAGTGCCAGAGATATCGTCTGACCTTGAGCATTATACCAAGGTCATCCTTATGTAATTTTATCTTACAGGGCTCCTCCGTCGTACCCAATTTGTGAGAAATGAATACAATTTTTTGTGCAATCGATTTTTCCAATATTTTACCCAGACAACTCAACAGGCTTATAGGCCTACAACAACTCAATAGACTTATAGGTCCATAACTAACATAAATAAGGCCCAAGCCCTTCAAAACAAACCTTTCAAGACCCTTTCAAATTATAACCCATTAATACCCACAGATCTGGCATTTAAATGTGAACGTTAAAGACATGTATGAGTATGTAACATTTAACTCTGCACATAAACAAATACATGGGCAGCTACCTCACATCTCCTCACCCTATTTCTCCTAAAATAACCCATACATAGTCCTGCAACAGGACAAAAAAAAAACATTCATCTTCCTCAATTAAGCTATATAGCCATGGTCACAATACGAACAAAATTATGGGACTCCTTCTGTGGAATAAACTTCCAAGTATTACAAAAGAAATCCAAGTTTCCGTTTGGGCGAAGAAGTGAAAAATTACAAACGCACACAAATTCACAAATAAGAAGAAAAATGGCAGTGGCATCCCTTGAAAAAGTAAGATGTCTAGAGGGGCCTAGAAGGGAGCCTGTGCAATTTTCAGAGGAACTGCCTCTGCAGACTGAAACATATATAAAAAAAAATTTCAAACAAAAATAAAGAAAGTGTTGTGATTTCAACAAACTTTGGAGAGGCCTACTAAAGGTATATTCCAAACAAGTTTGAAAATAATCTGATAGTTTTGGAGATGAACATGTAAATGTACGACCCCACGAAGTTGGAAAAGCTGAAGAAAACTTATCCGCCTGAATGTACACTTTTATCCCCATTTTGGTTTTCTACACTTGTTGATCATTACGTAATTAACAAAACAAAACAAGTAAACAAAAGCAAACAAAACAAAAAAATCAAAAAAAAAAAAAAAAAAAAAAAACCACACTGTTGCAGTCCTGTGCTCAACTGACCTAGCATGCACGAAATGAATTGGGCCTGTGACCTTCGGAATTAGGCCAACATCTCTCTTCCCGAAAACTTTCATGCACAAGACATATTATCAAAGTATTCTTTAATAGTATAGTCAAAAGTGTCAGCTCGAAAGGTCATAGGTCAGTTTCACGGTATCAACTGATCTGTAAAAAGTCATGAAAGTAACATAGGGACACGTGTGGGGATGAGGGTGACTTACACAATACATGGGTGACCTTGGCGTCATTCCCAAGATCAAAGGACCAATTATTCAATTTTAAAACAATTGGCCACATGGATTCTGAGAAAAAAAAGGATCTTGTCAAAAATGAACAAACAAATTCACATTAAAAACCCCTAAAACCAATGAAACATGTCGATTTTGGACAAATTTGGCTGGGTCCCACCTAAGGTACACCCCTGCCAGGCTTGAAGTGGATGTGGCTGACAATTGCAATTTTGGAGAAGAAATTGAAACTGTTAATTATTATTACACTTTCCATTGACTTGCCCACTTATATAAAGGAAAGTATGTATTAAATAATCACAAGTGTCCGAAACAAAAACTTCATTTCAGCTCAGTGTGAAATGCAATAGCGCCACCTGGCGAACAACCTTAAAACTTTCCACAAGGAACTTTCCTGCCCGTTTTATCATAACCTCAGGCAACTTTGAAACAGAAGTAAAAAACTTCGAAGGCACACACACACACACACACACACACACATACACACACACACACACACACAAGTACAAAATGGAGAAAAAAATCACAGCGCCACCCTATTGAAGAAACTATGCCTAGGGGCCTTCATAACGCAATCTTGATGTGATTGGCCAAGCCGTTTTTTATGGAAGATTTCCTACGTGATCAACAGAGTTTGTCCATAATGCACAAATAAATCGGAAAAATCACCGGAGTGACCATTTGAATAATTTAAGTAAAGATCCACCCAAAGTACATCGCCACAACCTTAAAAGTGTGTGTGGCCGCTGGTTTTGGAGAGGCTGATAATGTGAATTACCATTGCAATCCCCGTTGACTTCAATAGTTATCAATACGAATCGGGTATAAACTGACAAGAACCCCAATTGAAAGATCTATCAAAAATCTCGGATGGGTAATATCATCACCAAATGAACAATTTTGTTTGACCTTCACGCCAGATACATTTCATCCATGTTTCAACATAATCTCAGTGACGATTTGGGGGATGTTGAAAATACTGAAAATACAAGAACATTCGTTAAACATGAGGCCCATGGGCGTAATGCACTGACATATTATCTAAAGACCATCACCAAAAATTCCATTTCTGAAATGCATTCCCTACGTGACCATGAGAAATTAGTCCAAGTCGTCCATGTGATGCAACATCAAACTTCCATGTGAACACTCATTTGACGACCATTTGCTACCATTCCTTTTAATATTCTTTACCTTTTTTTCAACATAAGAATCTTAAACCTTGTTCTTAAGTGCTTGTTGACCTTTAAAAATTTAGAAAGGTCAGACAATATATTACCAAGTTTTCAATTGACCTAATGCATCCTACATGACGATGAGATATGAGTCAAGGTCATCCATATGATACAACATCAAACTTCCGTATTCACTCATTTGTGGACCACTTGGTACCATTTCCCTTTGATATTCTTTATCCTTTTCAACAATAAGAATCTAGTGTCCTTTGCTTAAGTGCTTGCTAACCTCGAACAATATGTCAAGGCCGCACAATATTTATTTTCACAAATTTCCCATTGGCCTAATGTACATTCGGCGCAAATTTTGCTGTTCCATCTCAATTTATTTTGCCATGGGCATCACCAAACGATCTTTTTCTGATGTGAATTCGATCCATGACCTTGAGAAAGTAGACTAAAGTCACCCATTTCTACACCTTTTGATCCATAACATCCGTAATATTGTATGTGGAGCCATCAAAATCTTGACGCGTTTTTGCCCTTTTGCTTGATCGGCATTCCCACCAAGTGTCAAGATGATTGACAAAAAATTGAAAAAAACAAGAGGGCTGTGTGAAAAGCCCATGCTCAGCTGACTTATTATTCATCACACTTGTGGCTCTGTGAACTTGGGACAGGATCAAGGTCACCCATGTTCTGAGTAGGTCTGAACTTCCTTGGATGAGGTCAAGCTCCAAACATTACTGGAGCATAACCATTTGCACAATATAGGTAGACACTTATAAAATGTACATCCCGACCAAGTTTGCCACAAATCTGGCTAAAATTATCTAATTTATAACCATTACAAGAAATTCACATGTTAAACTTTCCTATTTTAACTGTTTTTAAAAATTTTCGAAAAAAAAAAATATAAAAAAATCCAAAATCACTGGATCATGCCCATGCGAAAAAAACTTGGTATAGACCCAACCAAGGTACATTATCACCAAGTTTAAAGTGAATATGAATGACAGTTTCTTCAGAGAAGTCCGAACTGTGAATTACCATTGGAATGCCCATTGACTTGCATAATAAACAATAGAAAAGGTGCATTTCTAACGATAAGTACCCGAATTGAAAAATAACGTTAAAAATCAGGAATCCACAGCAGTGCTATCTAGTGAACATCTTTGCTTGACCCTTTCACGAGGAACATATCCAGAAAGTTTCAACTTAATCTGAGTAACAGAACTGGACAAGAAATCACAAGCGACGAAAACACAAAAAAATTCATAATGTAATTTGAAAAAAAATGCAGCACCACCTGGTGAACAAACAAAACAAACTCCCTAGGAGTGTTCTTATGTAATATCAAAGCAATTGGGTGAGCGGTTGTGGAGAAGAAGATTTTTTAAGATTTGTCTTTAAAAAGAACAAAAAAATCATTTAAAATCCAAAAATCAACGGAGCGTGGCCATTTGAACAAACCTCGTAGAAATCCACCCAAAGAACATTGCCACTACGTTCGAAGTCAATCTGGATAACGGTTATGGAGAATAAGTAAAAATATGTGAATTAGTACTAAAATGTCCATTTACTTGCATAATAATGAATAGGAAAGCTGTATTTACCGACAAGTACCCGAATTGAAAATAAATCGTTAAAAATCAGGAATCCACAGCAGTGCCACCTAGTGAACAGCTTTTTTTGACCTTTCCACAAAGAACATATCTAACAAGTTTCAGCTTATTCTGAGTGACGGTTCTGGAGGAGAAGTCAAAAATAGAAAACACACACACACACAAAACCTTTAAAAAAATTGGAAAAAAATTCGCAGCGCCACCTGGTAACAAAAAAAAAAAAAAAAAAAACTAGAGTCCCCGGGAGTAATCCTGTTGGATATCAAGGCAATTGGGTGAGCGGTTTTAGAGAAGATATTTAAAGATTTTCCCCCATAAAGAAAAAAAATCCTAAAAAATCCAAAAATCAATGGAGCGTGACCACTTGAAGAGACTTGATATAGATCCACCCAAGGCATATCCCCACCAAGTTTGAAGTGAATCTGGACGACAGTCTTGGAGAAGAAGTCGAAAATGTGATTTCTGGATGGACGACGGACGGACGACAGACCCTCACAGAGGCTCAGCTGACTGACAGATCAGCTGGAATAAAAAGCATTCTTAAGGTATTTTCGTCGCAATATTGCATAATACTATAGTTGGCGCCACCAATTTATTACTCCATCTAGATTTTCATACATTTGATAAACCCTGAAATGGGGCTAAGATAAAAACATCACTGTATCGCGCTTACAAGCAAAAGTTTATGGACGGACGGACTGACTGACTGATATAAGTGATTGCATAAGCCCAATACTACGACTTAATGGTCAGCTGAGTTAAAAATTGTTGGAGAAACAGCATTCTCAAAACTTTAACATTTTGGCCTATGTATTACATAATAGCATCATATGTAGCCCCATTACCATCAAACTTGACCTAGATTTTATACCTTTCAAAAGTCCTGCAAGTTACGTGGACTTAATTGGAAACTGCGACCTGTATTGATCCCGTTCACCAAGAAAGTCTTTGGAAGGCTCGAAACAAACGGACATGAGTGATGATAATTATATTTGTTGAAGATCTGCGACCCATATATATATATATATATATATATATATATATATATATACCATTCACGTGCCAAGCTCAGGGATGCACGAAAGATTTAATACGCAAAGCCCTCACATGCCCAGCTTAAAGGTAATACGAACTGGGCAGGAAAAGTGGGCCACTTTTTACTTCCTGGGTGGGCTCTGTGTCTGTGATGTCATTCTCTAATGGTCATGTGATGAGTAGCTTTTCTTTGAACTTTGGCGAAGTAGCTTTTCTTTGAACTTTATGCGCCAAGCCTACCGGCCAATCTACCATAGGTTGAGATGTTACCAGCTTCTTAAGCTGACGAGAAATTATATATACTAGCCTGTCCTATGCATATGATTATCATAAAATTAGCCACCTGGTGGTAGCAGCCATTCTCATTCTCTTTATGGGTGCACTAAAGAATTAACAATTAATACGCGCAGTCTTCACGTGCCAAGCTTAAGGGTGCACCAAAGAATTCATACGCGAAGTCTCCATGTGCCACACTTAAGGGTGCATTGTAGAATTTATACGCGAAGTCTTCATGTGCCAAGCTTAGGGGTACAGTGAAGAATTAATAACCACAGTCTTCACGTGCCAAGCATAGGATTGCATTGAGGAATTAATTCGCGAAGTCTTCAGGTGCTAAGCTTAAGGGTGCACTAAAGAAATAATACGCGAAGTCTTCACGTGCCAAGCTCAGGGCTGCACTAAACAACTAGAAAAGAAGATTCGCCCCAAAGCAAATCTGTCTGTATGCCTTTAATAGTTGTAAATATTAGATACTAAAACTTTTGTGCATTGGTGCTTAACATTCCATTAGGCTTATCGCTCCATAAAAATTTCAAAAGTCAAAATGACATTGACCATTGATCTTTAGAGGTCACTTGTAAATTAAAAAAATTGTACACGGTTACAATACCTGCAATTTAAGCCCAACATGAACCAAATCAGACGGAAATTGACCAAGTTATGGCCAGATGAAACATTCAAAGGCCCAAATGACCTTGACTTTGACCTTTAGAGGTTACATGTTTATGACGGAAATGTGCAGGGGTTACAACACCTACAATTTGAGTCCAACATGATTATAATTGGACGGAAATTGGCTTGAGTTAAAACTGCATAAAAATTTCAAAGGTCCAAATGACCTTGGTCTTTGACCTTTAGAGGTCACATGTAAATTACAAAAGTGTACTGTTACAATATTTTTTAGCCTACATGAACAAAATTAGATAAAGATTAATCAAGTTATAGCTAGATGAACATTTGAAAGGGCCAAATATCCTTGAACTTTGATTTTTTTTTGAGGTCACATGTAAATTAAAAGAAAAAAAAACAACAACAACGTGCAGCGTTAATATATCTACAGTCTGAGCTCAAGATAATCAAAATCGGATCAAAATTACAAATGGCAAAATGACATGGACTTGTGACCTTAAGAGGTCACATGTGAATTACAAAAATGTGCAGACTTACAATATCTACAATTTGAGCCCAACATTATCAAAACCGGATAAAAATTGATCAAGTTATGGAAGAAAATTTCAAATGGCAAAATGACATGGACCATTTTACCTTTAGAAGTCACATGTAGATTAAAAAGAAAATGTAGTGTTCCAATACCTATAATTGGAGTCTAGCATGATTAAAATTGGATGAAAAGTGACCAAGTGATGACCACATCACAATTTTAAAGGTCCAAATGACCTTGACCTTTGGAGGCTACATATAAATTTTAAAAAGTATGGAGTGTTGAAATACCTATCGAAATTGGATAAAACAAAATGACCGAGTTATGATTGGATAAGAATTTCTAATGGGAAAATTACCTTGACCGTTGAACTTTAGAGCTTACATGTACATTACAAAACTATCCAGTGCTGAAATACCTAAAATTTGGGTCCAATGTTGTTAAATTTGGATGAAAATTGGCAGATTTTTGGCTGTATGAAAATTACAAAGGTCCAAATGACCTCCACTTTTAGAGGTCAGATGTAAATTACAAAAATGTGCAATATTACAATAGCTACAATTTTAAATCAAAATACTCGAAAATGGATAAAACTGGCAGAGTTATAGTTAGAAGAAAATAAAAAAAAAAAGAAACAAAAAAAAAAAAAAAAAACTGACATTGACCTTTAGAGGTCACATTTAAATTTTTTAAATGTACAGTATTACAAACATATTAATGGAAGTTCGATTGGTTACCTGTACCTATAATACTTTTGGAGATATCCACGATTGAAATGTTCATATGGCCCTCATTTGCATAATTTACAAAACCGTCGAACTTCTTTACGCAAAATCGACTTCATTTATGGAAGTTTAATCATGTCAAGTTTTCAGTTTCTGCATATAAAACTTTTCAAATGAAATGTGGGAAAAATTTGCCCTTAGGGAAATAATCTTTTACCTTGAGATGACCTCTACCTGAAGTAAAGTTTGACCTTTCAAATGACATTTTGACCTAAAATTGACCTTCGGTTTGGACATGACCTTTGACCTTGACATTTATGATGACCTTTGCCCTCCTATGATCGAATTCCTTTACACTCGGAACCACATCTACTGTAGTATATAAGATGTTGAAGATTCAAAACTTAAATTAACCCTCATTTGTAAAATTTTGAAAATCATGATCTCCCATTTAAAAAGGCAAGATTTCATCTACAGAAGTAAAATTATGCCAAGTTGGGAGTTTCTATCTAATATGGTCTCCGAGAGAAAGGGTGGACAAATTTGCAGGGAAAGATAGAAAAAGCGACAGAGAGAGAGAGAACAAGAGAAAGAAAGAAAGAAATTGGGCTTTTATTTCTTTGTTAATTTATCTGAGAAGAAAGACCACCTGTCCTATGTGACCACTTTTGTCTGCCATTGGGAGTGGTCTTAAATTGCAGGTACTACTCTACAGTGAAAACTCTACAGTGGGCACCCTCACAAACAGAGAAAAGTGCCCACTCCTGAAAGGGTCAGCCCTTCTTGGCAGTATATGTGCATGCACAGTGTACACATATTGTAATTCAGAAGGATGTGTATACATGCAATACAAAACAGTCTTTGTTCTTTTCTTACATAAACAAATTTCAACAGATGCCGACACAAAACTACATGTGCATGTACCTGTGAACTAAGACATGCACTACACTGACTCAATATTGGCTATGAAGAACAGGCTTCATCTCACTGGTTACAAGAAAACAAAGACATGAAAGTGTCTAGTGAGATGACACAAATCCACACACTTTTCAAAATTCATCAAGTTGTGAAAACAGTCATTGAGGACTGTAAGTCAAGACTTTAATGGGTCAAGGCAAACTCAGCTCTGTTTATAGTGGTAATCTATTTTGAACAGAGGATACACTCCCACTTGTTCTGCCTAAAGTCCAGTCTCTCTGATCCCTTGGCACTAATAACCCCAACAGACTCCTAGCCTCAGGTCAAAACAGACCAGCGAGGACAAAAAAGAATTCTTGGAAAAACAAAATGTCTTGGTTGGCACCCAGACACAATTAATACGCGAAATGTTAGTGTCCAGTCAAGTGCCATTCAAAACTTTGAATATTGCATACATTCAATGATTTCCAGCAGATGTTATTTCAAAGGGAGACCAATCCTTTGTTTAAAATTGAGACAAATCGTATTTTTGCTGTCCGAAACAGAAGCTTTTTTCAAAACATAATTTGGGTTCTGTATTGTCAATCTCTTTAATTTGTCTGGTAACCGCCAGGTGTCAGCTTCGCACAGCCGTTACAAAAAATCTCTCGCCTCTTCTTCTTTTTTCTTTTTTTTCTTTTTTTTTTTTTGCTTATTTGGTCACAAATGAATTGCTTCAGTATTCTACTTTCAATTTATCATTTATGTTCGCCTGTTAATATTAATGATATATATATATGCTTTTTACTTCTTTAGTGCTACCTTGAGTGGCACAATGATTTGCTGTGACCGTGGCCAGGAGGTCAAATGCCATGCATACAAATCACGTCTTTACATGCACTCAGTACAAGTTCAATTTTCTTCCTGAGTCAGTTCCCAAACTATCATCTTGCGGGCAAGTCATGCACTCAGACGAGCTTCAACAAAACTGCAAATAGTTATTTGAAAATGATAAATAATAACTAGCGAAAGCCCTTTTTTAATTGTTATATGGTCTTGCCATTCCGTGAGGTACAAGACAAAGAATCAAAATGCAATTGTATACGGTCAACAGTCTTTTGGATATTGTTGTGATGTTAAATGGTCGGACGAACGATATCGTGCGATAGCTATGTGTTAACGATAAAAAAGTCAATAAGTCCTCCAGTCGCATGTGAATCGTTACTTCCTGCCACTGACGTGGTGGCTCGAGCGGGGAGTGATCGGCTAGTTTTTCCTCGGGGTTTCCCCACTCAACAGATTTTATCATTTATAATGCGCAGAAAATGTGCCACCATTGACCAGCATATTGGACGATAAAATTAGGTACATCCATTGGTGAACCAGTTTATGCTTGGTCATGGTGTCACATGAGTAGTTATGTGAAAACCCCCAAATCTCCATGCTGGCAGGTGACACTGGAAATAGTACCTGTAGCAAAAATCAACTGCGGAACTCTCACATTTCAACAAATTCGAAAGCGCAGCCTACAAGGTCTTCCGGGGTTAAAAAAAAATAAAATAAAATAAAAAAATAAATAAATTAATAAATTTATAGGTATCCCATGGGGATGGTTTTGTATCCTCTCAAATTAAAAAACGTTGATTTGCGTTCCCTGCAACCTTAAATCATTCGCCAGAAAATGTGTCCCCATGATGTTTTTATGGTGCCCTCATGTGAAGGCCAAAGCAGTGTTGCCAACCCTCCTGGATTTCCCGGACGACTCCCGGAATTTAATGCTGAAAATTCTTGAAAAAGTGTGGATTTTTGACAATTCTAAGTAACCTCCCGGAATTTCATCAATATTTCCCTTCTATAGTTCATTTAATTTATCAATCTCCCGTAATTTCACTCTTTATCTCCCGGATTTTAAGTTTGGCAGGTTGGCAACACTGCTATAGCTAGTGAAGTGCACATTATTCACGTTTAGGTCTACCTTAGCATGGGAAATTTGAGCTGTCACTGCCTTCCGCCCCCACCCACCCTCACCCCGGGCCGCCATTGTCATGCGTCTGGAAAAATATTCGTTACAACAAGTCCTAAATGTTAAAGATATGAATAGACACCTTTTTGTGTGTGCGTTTCCGCATGTTTTTTTCTGCGTCTTAAGCTTATACAACACGCGCCAATGCATGAAAATGGAAGCCATGATCAAGAAATTGCCCGCAGTCCAGAATTAGCGTAGTCATTGGCAAATTTAAGTTTCCTTCGCCGTCGTAAAATTGAGGAAAACATAGATAGGTACTTGACTGTGTAAATTCTTCCTGGTGATGACTAAAAATATATAAATGTGCTATTTTTCAGTTTCTTCCACGTATTCCTGCGCTATTATAGATTTTCCCTGTACCTATTTTAGCAAATGATCCTGCTATTATAATAGCTAGGGAAAATTTCCACGAGTTCCTTCTTCTATCATTTGTTAGCATTGGATAGAAACTCGCTGCGTGTAACTTGACGTCAGAAAAATAGTCAAATATATATCAGTTTTCTCACACAACTTACAAACTTGGCAGTTAGATATATTTTTCACTTTTGTCAACTATATAGCAGACATATTTTTCCCAAATTATGGAGTTTAAAAGTATCACAAATAAAAGTTTTACATACGTATCTATATGCATCGTGCCCCTGTCTTAAATTGCACGCTTGACTGGAGACTATTGTGAGTCAACTGATCTTATGTGGTGGTAAAGCATCAGTCGGCGTCCACAATTCACATTTTTTCCTTCTGAAAAACTGTTCGCTAGATCCAGGTCATACCTAGTAGGAATGTACCTTGGGTGGGTCTCTACCAAGTTTGTTCAAATGGTCGTGATCCAGTGATTTTTGGATTTTCATGGATGCTTTTTGTTCAATTTTGTCCAAATCTTAAAAATCCTTCTCCGAAACTGCTTGGCCAATTGCTTTTAGGGAGACATCTGGGTCGTTTGGCCTTAATTTGTTCAACAGATGTTGCATGATTTTTCTATGTTGAAAAATGTTTTCGCTATTTTCGACTTCCTTTCCAAAACAGTCACTCAGATTATGCTGAAACTTTGTGGAAATGTTTTTTGTAGAAACATTCCTTGTAGACGAGCCCATCAAAGTTGTTCACCAGGTGGCGTTGCTGTGAATCCCTGAATTTTTCAGTTCGGCTTAATAGCAATTAGTGCACGTAAGTCTGTTGATTACTGTAAGTGAATGCAGATTGCAATGGTAATTCACATTTTTGGCTTCTTCTCCAAAATTACTAACCAGACCCACTTCCAATTTGGTGTGGTACCTTGGGTCGGTCTCTACCAAACTTGTTAACATGGTCATTGGTTCTTTTTTTGGCCAAATCTTAAACAAGAGAGCTGTGTGAACAGCCCATGCTTCAGCATGACCTAGAGATTCATCACACTTGTGGCTGTATGAACTTGCAACATCAAGGTCTTAGTTCAAATAGTTCTCAAGTTATAGCTTAGAGTAAAATTCATGTATGTTGCACCGTGACCTGCGAATTGAGATCAAAGTGGACATTCAGTGTGGAGAAACACAAACATGTGCAACATCAAGGTGCTAACTCAAAAAAGATCTCAAGTTATCAATCGAACAGTAAATTTCACGAGTAGTCCTGTGAACTTTGGAATGAGATCAATGTCCCAAAATTGCTGGAGCAAGACCACTTGGGCAAAATAGGTAGACACAATCAAAGACACATCCCTGCCAAGTGTGCCACAAGTTTTTTTTTAAGATTTAAAAAAAATCGTGAAAAATCAAAAAAAAAAAAAATCCTATAACTATAACAAGAAAGTCCCATGTTAAACTTTCCTATTAAATTTTTTTTAATAAAAATTTCCAAAAAATCAAAAGCATAAAAAATCTAAGTCACTTGAGCGTGACCATTTAAAAAACCTTTTTTTCTAATAAAAAAAATAGAAAGGATTCTCCCCACCTCAGTCTAATGTAGGTCTTAATGTGCACGGCTTGCCATCCAACCCTATTTTTTCTGCACACGGTCTAGTTGTTGCACAAAATTTAAAAGCTTTGATTAATTTTGGTAAGCTATTTTGCGCAAGTATGATTCAGATAGGAATGTAACAGAATTGTGTTAAAACAACCTACTCTGGACGAGGACAACAATTTCAGTGAATAATGGCCTAACGCAATATTGGTGTCAGTTTTGTAGTGCCCATCTCAATTTACCTGATTTGAAACCTTGATAGAAGTCACAAGTGGCGCCACTTTGACTTCAAATGAAATCTTGCCTGTAAAATGTTCCTATAATGGTACATATATGTCCCCTAAGTTCAGATGTAAAGTCCATCACCAAAAATTCTTTTGAGATGCACTCCCTCCTCGACATTGACAAATAGGTCAAGGTCATCAAAATTATGCAGTATCAACCTTCTACAGATGATACACATT
>OZ026630.1:71004545-71046045 GCA_964020975.1 Hermodice carunculata | reverse complement strand
GCTAACACATTGATCACGAGTCTTACAGAATCAGGATACGTTACTGTTCAATTTGAAAGTCATCTGCACTGAATGACCGTTTGCATAGGTGCAGTGTTGACACACAAGGTTTGTCATAAAACCACCTTTTTTTTAGGGGGGGACCCACAGTATGCATCATTAACAACCAGTCACTCTGAACCTGGCATCCAATTCACAACATAGACATATTCATGGGTCATATCGGATCATACACGGAAGTACCCATGAACCCAACTCACCGGGGGTGGTCAATGGAATCCCTTTATGTGGGATGACGTGACAGCCGGTATGGCTGAAGTCGATTTCATTTTATGCCATTGAAGTGCTACCAAGACTTTTGTTTGTTTTTTAATGATAAACATTTTGCCAGGAAACGGTTTGGGTGGATGGAAGGGGAACCCAAACGTTTTCAGGCACTTCAGATTCCACAGTGCTCAACTGTTTCCACCAGGTGTCACTTTTCCCTGTGGACATACAGATATATGAAGGTTTCCATATAATACGGGATTCTGACTTTTCTGGACTCTGCCTCAATACGCTTAATCCTTCCCGGAGCGCCGTATCTGTTTCAACGATTGCGAGAGCACTCCTGAGTAAGCACGTTCTTGAACTACATTTGTCCCAACTTACTTTTATTGACCTTGAATTCACGAGGTAAAGGCAAAGAATGAATACACCTGGCATCACAAAGACGATATAAAGCACAAACAGTCACGGTATGATTCGACTTTTTTTATTTATCACAGATAAAACAAGGTGTAGAGTAATTATTGAGTTTTCAACACTAAATCCAAAATGTTGGTACCATAAGCTTCCTGGGATGATTAATTAGTCATTATTGAATGAAAGAACGGAAAAGCCACTTCATTTCTGTTGAAAATGTAAACAACTACATACTATTGATAAATCTGGTATTTTAATAAGTTGAAGTACACTACTCCAGACTCGCGGACAGTCTTTAGTATGAAAAGCATCACATCAATAATTGGTTACAATATTAGAGTAACAAAAATTAATTGCATACAACACTGGGCTTGAAACAGAAAATTTAAAACACAAACACCATCGACTTTTTTTCAATGGGTACCCCTGCATCTTTATGCACATTTTTTTCAGTATAACACACACACACACACACACACACACACAAAACAAACAAAAAAAACCCTTTCCTGATAATTTACCAAAGGGTCTCTTTCTGATGGTGAGTGCTTTTGAATCAAGAGGACTACTGCTATTTTGTCTCTGTCCGTCAGGCTGTATATATTTTTCTTTTCTTTAGGAAGCATACTCTTGGACTATATTTGTGCAACCTACCTATATTGAGCTGGAATTAAAGTACTAGCACCATTGTTTACAGTGGATCCTGAAGAAATATAGAGTTCTGGTCCGGTCTGTACGCAACACTTATTGTAACAGAAGAAAGTCCAGTGTTGTAAAAATGGTCAAGGCACCACACAGAAACTCTGCATATCACTTCTACACATACATGATATGTTACTTCTACTTTTCCCTGAGGTACAGATACGCAAGGCGCACCGTTTATCATGTCTCATCAAATTATTGCACTTTTACACCAACAGTTCCCATAAAAAAACTTCGACGAAAACGCGATGGAACAGTTTGGCAGTTTCATACTTCGCTGGAATTGTCCCCGTCTTTGATGTCCGTGAATTTTCTCTCTAATATCAGGCGAGTTTCCCAGAATAAACCTCTGTTGATATTAAAACGAAATACAGAAATAGCACCGCATGATCTACAAAAAGTCCAGTGTGATGGATACACTGATATGATGTACGATGGTTCCCTAACCGTCGCCTCATGGACCCAACTAAAATACACAAGTAGACATAATAGCCGAATAATTTGTCACGAAAAATCTTTCGATCTCATTGCAGTTCCTCAAATCAACAAAACTGCTCTGTTTCACTCCTCTTTCAAGTTTTTCCCTAGTTTTGGAGAAACTTTGACACAGGAAAGAGTATGCTGATTATGGGCTATTAGGACCCCCCATGTCGAATCTTACTGCTGAATGCTGGAACTTGGAACACACTTCCTCCTCCCCACACTGCGTCAAGTCCGTGAAAACGATATCACAGTTCATGTTTGCATACTTTGGGAGATTCACATATATTTATACATTTTTAATCTGACTTTTTGATGTTCTTATTCCTGGACATACCCCCATTTTTGTATCCTTACCTGCATTATTTCTGCCATTAAAAAATGAGTTAACTACTCTTTGTTTCGCAAAAAAAGGTACGCGTTGTAAACTTGACAAAGAAATACGTAATTTCAGTAAACTCATTTCTTAATAGCTAAAATACATTCTCATCTTCTCATTTAAAGGGTAAAATTTGTTTGGCTGCTTGAAGCTGTGTTACTCATTCTGGTGGTAAACATTGTATAGTGGCTCCCCCCTTTTTGGACTATTCCCAAACTGAATACAAGCCACAGAATTCTACTTGATTTCGAGCGTCCTTTGTGAGAGAGGGACCACTTTGCAACGTTTTCTCACTCCCTCCCATGGTAGAGAATCGGGTTGCAACGGAGAGTGTCGCTTCTGAGATAGTGCTTGAATCCCTACGGAGGAGAAAAGAGTGCTTATGCTGCACGGGGAATGTGTCACAGTGCTTGGCCTACAGGTGATGATGGCCTGACTGACACAGTGCCCTCCCCCCACCTCCCCCATTAACAGCCTGGGGCTGCGCTGAGTGCGCCATTTTTTCACCCACACTCCGAACTCTTCCGCGTGACTCCCATCAGCCCGGGAGAGTGGAGCCTGACCCAGACTATTCTAGAGGTATTCCCTGCAGCCCAGTTCAGTCACAGCACACGTCCATGTGTTCGATCAGCTCGTCATGTCTACTTGTGGGGAACCCCTTGTTACATTTAGGACACAGCAACAAATCATCCTGCCCTTCTCTTTTACTATCTGCCACTTTCCTTTTGACAAAGCCGCCATCCGGTACGTCTTTGCTACTTGATTGTTGCTTAACAACTGGGCCTATGTCACCACTTGTGGTGTCTATGCAATCTTCTTCCAAGTCGTGGTCAGTTTCATACCGTGGTCCTCGCGCAACAAGTCGACTCTGCAATGGATACAAAAAGTAAAATAAAATAGTCAGTATGTTAATTGCCTCCAATGCAAGAACACATACCATGATCCGTTTAGCAGGCAAGCATGTGCAACTCTCATCGAATGCACACATCAAGCATAAAGCATCGAAATATTTTTGTAAGCTTGGTCTTATGCAATAACCATGATACCACAAACAAGCTTACAGAATCACTGGTGACTGCCACAACCAGTTCTCCAGGTGCCGACCTGCACCTTACACTATGGCTCTGTTACTAGCTGATAAATTGGGGGGAAAAGAAAAAGAACGAACTCCATTGTGTCTGCCAAACCATACATTTATTTATTTCATTGATCAGTTATTTTAATTATCTATTATTCTTTTTTCTTTTCTCACAGCTGTATATGTTGTCAAGCTTTCTGAAATTTAAACCCCACTTGGAGAACACACATCAGATATTAAAAGAAACTTTGGCAAGCGTAAGACTGTAGGGTATATTAAATCTTTACAGATTTCTGTTTGTGCCAACATTGTTAGGCAGCATCCTGGCAATTTTGACCACATTTGCAACTAATCACAAGCTCACCTCATGTGATGGAACTGTGTTGTACTTGTGTGGGGCGTGGTACTGACCCTGGTACATGGCCATGGCTGCCTGCCGTTGCTGATGTAACTGGTTCATATGACTGACTTGAAACTGATCAAGCTGTTGGAGTAAACAAACATAAGGTCACCTAATGGCACATCACGCGAAAACAACCAACTTCACGTCAATTCATCACAAATCTTACGGTGAGACATCTACGAAAACACCGCCATTCTCACAACTGGAATGCATCCAAATGGTGATTTAATTATCTTCCCCTGCTTGATTGAGTGTGTGATAGAAAATTTTATACCAGTAAGATTTTCATTACAATAAGTGAAATATTTAGTGACAAACTGGAGGTCCACAAGCAAGGGAAGCGTTTCTGATTGTGGCAAGCAGTTGTCCTAGTTAGCAGTTATGACTGGGCTACATCGGAGTTCTGCCCAGGAGTTGGTGTGTCTATCCCCATAAGGTCTATGCTGATTATACGCAATACAAAAAAGTTTATAATTATTACTGTAAATTACAAGTCACCTAAAATCATATATGCTTCCTTGTTCATGAAGATAGGTCTACTAGCCATTTAACGCGCATCTATCCCAACAAAGCAACACACCTGTCTTTTAACTAAATCGAGTTCCTGTTCCAGCTCCGCCACTTTTGCCTGCGCTCTTTCTCTATCCTTTCGTTCCTGCTCAAAGTCCTCTGTACATATCTGAATCTGCGTTTCCAGCATGTGCATTCGGTCTTTCTGTTCCCGTGTCATACCATCCGAAGTATCCTGACCACCACCGCGGAGGTGTACACTGGACCTTGCCAACTGTTGCCGCAAACGGTCGCACTCGATCCGTAAATGTCTGTTTTCATCCTCCACCTGAAGAATTTGAACAGCAAATATTGCAAACCGTGACAGAGTTTGACTGGTAAATATGGTCATGTTCCATAGAATTTGAAACGTAAACATTGCAATAACTGACTTTGTTTGAATGGTAAATACCAAAATGTATGAATGGCGAATATTGCACAGATTGACCGATTTTGCACAGCAAATCTTACAAAGACGGACACAATCATCACCCTATTGAGACCACGGTTCGTCTACACTTGGTGCTATGTATAAAACTATTGAGTAAACCTGTTTATGTTACATATCAGTGAAACGTGAGCATGAAAGCTGCTTAGCTTTCTTGGACTTTGAAACTACATGTCCCAAGTGGTTCCTTTTCACAGGAAATGAGAAACATTTCCCTAACTACTTTTCAGAAACAAATACACTGACACAAACGAAGTGGTGAAAAAATCTCCCTGTGCCATACATCCACCCTAATTTGGGAAACCTCACTCTGCTAATCAATGTATACTGCTTTTGATTAGTAATTGCACTTCTTCCTATGTTTTTACCCACATGACCCACACAGGTACCACATATGCCACCTGATATTGTGCCACGTGATATTATGCGTTGTATCCGAAGTGACCACTGCTGCAATTCCTTGTTTGGAATGAATAAACGTTTGGTGAATGACACGGGTCAGCATTACCTAATATGTCAAATAGCATGCCGAATATTGTCAGCGGGCGATTCACACTTGTGAATGTTTACTATCACTCCGCGCTGTTGCTATGCATGTCGGATTGCAAAACAGTTGTGTATATTTGAAACAAACGTCGTTTTACAAATGTGCCGGTATGTGACAATTTTTTCTTTGCTTTTTAGCACAGGATAAAAAAAAATCTCAGATGTCATGTCTGTGCCTCGATCAACAAACATGAGTCAGCCTGCGACTTCACCATGCTCGTCACACCTGTCGATCCAGACAAGGCGCTCTCAGAGATTCTTTATTTATCTGTCTTCAATATACTGCGACTACACTGTTGACTGTCACTGTTCCTGGAGAATAAAGATATGTACCTAGAAACTATCGGATGTCTCATATTGTCACTGGCAAACCATGACACAGTCGTGTTGTAAATAACTGCAGCTTTAAACGTGGGTGGGGCATGTTGCAGCGAAACATGGTCTTAAAGACCAGGCAAAGTAATTTGGGTACAAATCACCGCATGTTCTAACTGACAATGCCTTACCTTTTCCTTCTCTGCTTGTATCTCATCTCCTCGTCTCTTGGCAGTCAAGAGCAGCCGATCAATATCCCTCTGCTGGCTTTCACTGACCATACCGGCATTACTGCGCGATAATTTATGTTCTGCCTCCCCCAGTTTCTGCTGCAACCTCTTAAATTCAACATCTCTCTGTGTATTGTATGCAGTCCATCTACCGTTGGCGTGCATAGCCTGTGAACAACAAAAATGTAATGTTGCATGACGTTTTGTGTTAGAAAAAAATTGTTGTGACCATTAAAAACTGTATCATAGACAGATATTGCTGTCTTGGTGTTATATTGTGAACCTGTTTTTGGCCACTGAAGCAAGTATGACAGGAATACTGAGGCAAAGATGTAATTTACTGGGCATAATAACCAAAGTTACAAAATAAAATGCTGACCTCATTTGAAATTGCGAGTTGCTTTTTTTTCTTCTTTTTTAGTTCAGTTTATTTTGCGGTTGTTGACACTCTAACGAACAAAAAAAACAAAAACAAAAAAAACCGTTAGTTTACTTCACTACAGTGTGGTACTGGTCATATTTACCTCCTGTAACCGACTGGCATGGACTTGAACCTGGTTTTTCAGCATTTCATTTTCTTCCAGTAGCTGTTGGTTTGCCTTCTGACTGAATCCGCTGTCATTCGAACCTTGTGAAACTGACAGCTAAAAATAAAACAAAAAGTGAAACGCTAGCTGAAATGATGAAAGATTAGTTTTGTAACTCTCAGTGTATCAACATGTACTTTTGTTCGGATACCAACGAAAACAATGGCATCACATTTCAATAGACGCTTCACGCCATTGTAAGTTCAACTTTCTGGGCATGAGGAAGAGTTTAAGGCATGGATTCAGGCATCAAAAAAATTCCCCTTTAATATATCTATCGCTCCCACAACATTGTGCTTATGCATAAAAATAAATTCAACATGCTTTCGTGTCGTTTCGCAATAACTAATAAAGGAAGGCATTTTTTTGACCTTAAACACTCGCTGTCAATAAAATGACAGACACTGCCTCAAGCTGTTCAGGGACTGGCCAGGAATTCCCCACCCTTTCTGCATATTTTTACCCACATATGCTTTGTCAGTGCATAAGTGCACTCATAGTCACTGGAGAAATATTGATGTGCTCAAATAATTTTGGATCTGGCATAATCACAGTTGTTCAGCTGCGTTAATGATTTGGGGAATTCCCAGTGTATCAAAGTCTTTCACATGTTTTGTGCATGTATGTACCAACCTTGCCCCGGGACAAAGTTTAATCACTTAGGCATGCGTCACAGCACATCTGTTCATGACCACGCTTGGACAAATGCCAACACCTGGTTTATTTTGCCGGGGAATCCCCTCTGTCAGTGGCTGTTTTTAGTGCTTAGCCGAACGTTTCTAGTCCATATGTATGTGATGTGACATATATGCGCGCTACTTAAAATGTTTTGTAACCGCACTATGACCTTTTCAATCCCAGGGAATGAAGGGATGTCGACGCTTTTCACGAAAAAGAATAAACTAGAAAAGAAGATTGGCTTCAAAGCAAATCTGTCTGTGCCCACAAAGGAAGGTATTTGCCTTGTACATTCAAATTCAAACAGGAAAAACTATACGAGAGAATACATAAAATTTGAGGAAAAAAACGTGTTACAAAATAAGGCTCTTGGCATGAAAAAATCTGCAAGTCAAACCAAAATGCCAGACAGAAAGAAAGAACTATTGATAAAACAGAATGTCAAGTATCAGAGGACAAGTAAGATTTGCTCACAGAGTGAGAAACCTAATTCTAATAGGCATACACTTTTGATTGCAACTTATATTCATTTACGGGTCAATAGTGACACTGACATGGTTGCAAAATGGTCATCATATGGTGGCACAAAAGTGTCATGTCTGACATGAATCAACAACATAGCCTAGTCATGCACATACAACAAACTGCTGATCACAGATCATGGCCTGTTGTATGTCTGGCCTAACACAAATATGTACCCTTCTGCTATTGTTACTCCTAATTTGCATTACTTCACCTTCACTGATTGGTCCATACACTGCTCAGAGCATTTAACTTTAGTGAGATCTTATATCTGGCTGAATTGATAATGGACAAACCTGGGACATAAAGTCAGAAGGGCACATCTACACATAATACAAAGATACAAAAGATACAAAAACTTTATTCCACATTCGCGCCCTCTAGGGGCCAAGTGAAGTACAGATGTAAAAGAAAAGGTAGTCCAAAGGATGTCATACCTTGGTATAATCACTAATAACAACTAAAGTCTATAAATAACAACTACAGTCTATAAACTAAAAAAGGAAAAGATATAATAAAATAAAAAAGAATATATATATAAGGATTTCAAAAATCACGACCCATTCACTGAATTTGGATGCAGATTTGATGCTAGATATTCAACATATATTTTTTGCCAAGTCCCTTTAATATGTATAAATCCAAATTTTGCAACTTTTGTTAGCGGTCAAACTACAGCACAAACCTATGAATTGAAAGTCGAATGAAACCTCTATCTATAACAGTTTTAAAGATATTCTAGGTTTAAATTTTCAAATGGCCATAATTTTATAATTTTCAAAACTACCATCCATGCTCATGAAAAACCAGACTTTATATGTATGGAAATATAATAATGCCAAGTTTGCAGTTTCTGCTCATAATAGACTTGAAAGAATGCTTCAAGAAAGAAATAAATGAAGAAAATAATAGCATGAATGAGAGAAAGAAAAAGAGTTACCTGTAAAATGTTTGATTTTAAGGGTCAATCATGAAGGAGGTCTTCATGTACTGCCTCTTTCATGATTGACTCTTAAAATAAAACATTTTACAAGTAATTCTTTTTCTTTCTTTTTGTCATTCATGCTATTATTTTCTTCATTTGCTTCCTTCTTGAAACATTCTTTCTTGCTTTCTTTCAAGTATATTATAAGCAGAAACTACAGACTTGGCATTATTACACTTCCATAGTCTGGTGTATATGGTTATTTTAGTTTAAAAAACAGACACATGTTAGTATCTGTGCAATTCTGAAGGTTGCAATACTTAAAACATAATTACCTGTCTGAAGTCGCCGGATAGATGTGACTTTGCCGATACAGACAGAGCGTTTTCCTTTTCTTCCAGTTTCCTGGCCAGATGCTGACACATCCCTGCAGTCTCTTGGAGTTTTTGTTTCAGATCTATTGCCTCTTCAGACAAAGACTGACACAAAACTTCTTGTGTTTCCTTACTCTTCTCGAGTTGATGTACCTGTTGTTGAAGTCGCTTCACCTCGGCTTCTTTATCTGTTGCTGGGTAGCTGCAAACAGCCCGAAGATTTTGATTTTCACTCTCCAAGGCTTCATTCCTTTCCCGCATGGTCCGGGTCTCTTCCTTCAACTGAGTATTCTCCTAAAATGATGGAAGTTGAATACTCAGTATTTTAAGTTTTCCAATTATGGCCAATGCATTTTAAGTACAGTTTTTCCTCCTTTAAAAGACAACCCCTATGTGGTCTCTCAATTGACGTCACACAACATTCACAAAAGCATTTGGAACTGCTGGTATTCAAAATTTGAGTGATCTCTCAAAAGGACAATTATATTTCATAAAATGCCTACCCCCTCCCCTTGTACCCAAAGTCTATTGACTTTATTTGCTTGGGCATTGAACTTTTTGGCAATTTTCAAGAACTACCTCTGTTTAATGAAGCCACGTACCTTTCTCATAATTCACCCTCAATCTATGAAATAACATGATGACACCCCCCCCCCCCCCATTGAACTTGAAAACTATTTTTTTTTTTTTCATATTGACAACCAGAAGACCATACTCTTGATCCTTGCTTGTGTTATTCTAGTCAACTGGATAGGGCCGAGTTATGTACCTACAGTGAAACTTAAGCTGAAAGGGCAACTTAGGGACATGCAAGGTTGTCCAAAGCTCTCCCTCTGCAGGTACCCAACTGTCAACTGGGTTGCTTTTGGCCAACAGCTCTCCATACCAGTGACTTAAAGTCAGTAGGGACCTGATTAGCCTCTTCCCACAAACAGAAATCTACACGCACACGCCAAGGCGCATATATATATATATATATATATATATATATATACATATTATGTATGTGTCAAATATAAATCTTTACACAGATGGTTTTTCCCAGTTTAAAAAAATAATCAGCCCCCATGCGTTTCCTCAGTTGTTTTTGGCCATGGACCAATGAGGGTCTTCATATACTGTATCTCAAGTCACGTGTCTTGTCTACTTAATGAAGTCGGCCCCTGGACCAAGCTTTTCAAATCAAACACTTACCGCTGCTAACTGTTCCACAGTACTTGGATCAACTTGCATGTATTTCAGCTGTTGTTTTAGCTGCGAATTTTGCTTAATGAGGTTATCCATCAGCCGAGGTGATAATCCTGGTGCCAAAAATTCCTCTTCTTCAATACTTTCTGAAGTAGAATGCCCTGAACTCGTAAGGCGATTAGACCACAGCGTTACCATAGTTTCAAGCTTTGCATTTTTTTGTTTGAGTTTCTGATTTTCAGCTTGTGATTCCTCCAATAGCCTTGACAATGTTTCAACACCCTCATTTCTCATCTTCTGGTGTGTCAGTTCTTTTTGCAGTTCTTTAACGACCTTTTTAAGTGTCTCAAACTTCCCCCTGTATGAGTCCTCACTACTTTCAGAGCTCCAGCTTAAGTCAGATCCACCACATGCTTTTGAGAGAGCCATATCAAAGACCTGCAAATATGAAACAACATTTCATATATTTTACGATTTGTCAATTGAAGACATAATTCAGGTAGCCACAAAATACACAATGGAAATAAACGCAAAATCTTGCCCAATACCTTTCTGATTGTTTGATATTGCAGTTCGGCTTACTGCCAGCATATTTACATTCAATAGTTTTCCCCTAATTTTCTTCTCCCATTTGTATACTTGACCGTAGGTGGAAAGCCCCCCTACCCCCCTCCCTCACACACACACACACACTGTGAGCTGAATGAATTAATCAATATTAAGATTTATGGCTTTGACGTTTTGGTAACAGCATGGACTCAGCTCTACTAAATAGTGAGACTGGCCAATGCTGAATAAGTCTGTTTTAATGATCTTTGACCTTCCTGTAATACACATTTTTAGGCATGTTTTAGTGTAAGGTCATATAATTTCGTAACTTCCCCCATATCATGAGAATACATATACTGCTTTATAGCCATATAATCACAGGCCTTTGCAACAAAAAAAATGGACTTTTTTTAGGACCGTCTCCCAAATTCTTTCAAAATTTGTTTGAATGGAATTTTATAAGAGTTACGTCCAATTCTGCAATGATTACTGTTTTATTTCTCGATTTGGCTACACATTTGAAGGCCTAGATCGGTCCCTGACCCTGTAATTTCTAAAACGTCCAAAAGCTTACCGGTCCTTTTCGCTGGATAATGACAATTTTATTGTTTATTTTACACGATATATTGTTTTATCGTTTATGTAACGAACAGGTTATTTGTGTACAAATGTCTGACATTCTGTTCTACGCACGGATGGGACTTACAATGGGCCCCGTATGGCAAGCAGGAAAGTGCGTCACATCCCTGCTCCTAATCATAGGAGTTTATTTCTGTGCACCTCTGCCTCTGGGGCTACGAAGCAGTGCCCGGCCAGGCTGAGAGTCTCCACCAACCATGTGAATGATAATGGCCTGTCCGGCTTCTCAGTGTGGCCAGTCACTTGTCCATCTCTGAATCTGCTAAGCCTTTGGTGGTGATATTTACATGATTGACGTTATGGAGTCTAAATGACAATGCGACAGTTGATCCTGCTGCGCACGTCAACAGTAGACGGCCATCCACCGACTATTTGACCCTGACGCTGTCCATACTTACACCGAGTTTCATTCCCTGTACCACTTTAAACCTAAGGTTACACTACTGTATAGGCGTAGGAGTTTCTATCACAAAACTGGGGTTTACATGTACAGCGTTGTCTTGCGCCATTTGAATATCTGGTGAAGACAACCGGCCATGTTTATAACTAGTCCCATAAGTCTGATTTGAATCCATCCAGCTAAATATAGACACCGATACTGAACATCTATTTTCCACATACGGAAGTCCTTTCGATTTAAAAACCTCCCTGGGTACAGAAATGGTGATCAATAAACTTACTTGTTGTCTGGTTGTTTCAGAAATTCCCCACCTTTCTGGAAAACGAATATCTGTGCCGTTTGCTTTTCACGGACAGTACAGGGAAGTCCCAGAATCACGCATGCGCAAAGAGGCCACGTTTTAAAATAGAGCCTGGCTTTTCCACTTTCAAGACATGACTAATCAATGACTGACTTTGAAGTCTTTGGAACGCCCTTTGCCAAAACAGATAAGATCTATTACACTTAAAAGAAAACTCCTGTAAATTGATTCGATAGTTTCGGCGATGTTAGACCTGCTATTTTTTCATGAAACGCTCTCTTTAGTTTTATCTGTCTCACCAGCGGACTGCAGATACCGCGGGGTCAAATCTAGGCCTATATAGCCTAAATTATAGGGATTACAAGCCAGCACATTGTCATTGTGGTTAATAGTTAGTTGCGTGAACAGTTACAAAATAGGTTTAGGACTATATGGTCCGAACAATTTAATAGAAATAACTGTGTTAGCTCACAAAAACTACATACATACTGGATGTTCAAAAAGAAACTTACTTTAGAATTTTACTTAACTGAGACCATTAATTTCTGTTAAAAAAAAAAAGAAAAAAAAGTCACGCATAAGTGCTCATATAGTACAGCATACAAGTTCCCTTTTTGCTGGTACTTTTAAAATGTGTGCAGCCTCGCATGCTCACCCCCCCCCACCCCCCCCCCCCCCAAAAAAAAGAAAAAGAAAAGAAAAGAAAAAAACGTGCTTGGACGTGCGCGCATGCTAGTGGAGCCAGGCGAGTTATTGTAAACCAATGCCACTGGCATTTCACGGACAAAACTCTCATATGGCGAATGGCTAGACGCCAATCGCACTATGCACTGTGCGCACTTTGTGGCCAACCAGAAATGTTGTTTACCGTGGAGTGCATGCGCATTATGTGGGTCACCAAACGCATTGGGTCATTTAGCGATGCGATTTTTTTCTCGCATGCGCCAGCTTTTATGCCAGCACGTTTGAACATATTTAAAAACAATGCTAGCATGGGAGGTGAACTTATATGTGGGCTGTACTGTAGGCCTATTTTGGAAATTGAAGCTGGGAGATATAAGGCCTAGGCCTATGGCCTAACTCCAGCTGAACAACGTGCAAATTATGTAACACGGATGAGGTAGGGCCTATAAAATGAAATCCAATTTATAAAAGATGGTGTTCATTATTGTGGACCCAGAAAGAAACTGTTTTCGTATCTATCAAGTATTTCTGTGGATTTTGAACAACTCAACAGAGTGGACAAATTCTATTTTATCATTACTTTGGGGCATGGTGACACTGCAGCTTCTAAGGTCTATGACCAAATCTTACCCTTTGTAAATAGTGCATTTGAAATCTGTCGTAATGTAGGCCTCATAGGTCATTAGGGAATCCTGACAATGTGGGAGAACCCATCTATTGTATGTGGTTTCAGTAGCTCTTATGTAAAATATGTGTAAAATAATGGCTGTGTATCTCCATCCCAGGGAACGTTTAAAAAGATTGGATTGTTTTTTATTATTATTATTATTATTATTTGGACCACGCCATGTGCCTATTTGATAGGCCTAAATGATAAAAAAGACAACTTATTCTAGTAGCATAATTAGTGCAATAGGCCTATAATAAAACGAAATTTGTGAAAAGTGGCTGTTTCAAGGCATGTAGCTAACTCTTGCAGGGGCAGAAATCACTCTCAAACAATACAGTTATTTCAGCTTGAACTGAACGTCAGATGCGGAATAGATGGTTCAACGTTACAGACGAATACTAGCAAGATTTCTATCTATCCTTCGCACTAAAGAACTGATGACGATTGCCGATTTTGTTATCTGTCTGTATATGTGCGCACAGAACACGTTTTCTTCATTCACCATTTTAATTCGCCGTGGCATTTCTTCTGCTGTGCGATATGTTCCTAGCACAGTAAGGAATAGTTTTTGAAAAAAAATATGCAACAGGCAACACATGCATGGCAGTTAGTCGACCAACCGTTTTGAATAATGGATTACTAATCTGCGAATTTAGATGACTCGCCCGCAATTTGATCAGAATGTAGTCTACAAACGACTCGTACATCGATTATCCAAAGAGTGAACTGTGTAACACACTCTACTAAATCATGTTCACTTGATTTTTTTGTCTATGTGCCAAAACAGACATCTTTCTTTCTTTCTTTCTTTCTTTCTTTCTTTCTTTCTTTCTTTCTTTCTTTCTTTCTTTCTTTCTTTACGACGATCAAATTTGTCCAGAGTTTATCTGGCACACTGTTATTCCGAAAACCACCAAACTTGCCATGGCGACTAAACTACCAGTAAAATTGTGTATATCGTTTGGAATAGTCATGATATTTAAAATGATGCAAATTATGGACATTGGAATTTTTAAAGCCCCATGTCTTCCAAACTACTGCAGATAGACACAAAATTTCAATGTGCATGTATCTATTTGTGACACCTGCCAATATAATGGACAGTAAATGAGAGTTGTAAAATTTTAAATTATGCATAGTACGGACATTGAAAATGTAAAAGTTGAATATCTCAAGAACTATTATCAGTAGAGATGCTATTCCAAATTCAATTTATTAGTCTGTGGCAAAGCCGCATCCGATGAACCATGAACAAAAGTTTTTGTATTTTAACTTATGCAAATTTAGGTGACTATGCAAAACATAAATCTTGCATAGCTTCAAAACAATTATAGATAGAGGTGCCACTCCAACTTCAATTTCTGGGTTTGTGACATAGCCGTATCCAATAAGCCATGGAACAAAATTGCAACGTTTTAATTGATTTAAATAAGGGGTAAACATAAGATTTAAATCTTTAAAACTTCAAAACTATTGTACATGGAGGTGCCATTCCAACATCAATTTGTGGGTTTGTGACATAACTGCATCCAATGAACCATGAACCGAAGTTGTAGGCTTTCGATCTATGCAAATTAGGCAAACACGCAAATTAAAATCTTGAATAGGTTTAAAAATATAAAAGATAGTGGTATCACTCAAACTTCAGTTTATAAGTTTGTGACTTGGTTACATTCAATGAACCAAGAACCAAAGTTGTAGCAATTTAATTTGTGAAATATAGGCTTTTACACAAAATTTAGATTATGTTAAACAATTACAAAGTGCAGCATTTCAAACTGTTCTCAATTTGAAGACACCCCGTCAGATTTGCTGCAAAGGAAATCTTCTTTTCCAGTTGCTTATTGTGTGTGTTTTTTTTTGGGGGGGGGGGGGCGCATGTAGAATTTTATTCCTTTCATTATGATAACTTTCCATTAACGAAGTATGTTTGTCATCTATCAACCCAAATTCTGTTGCAAAGTCTCAGAGAACACCCGAAGTGTCGTTTATACTCGTGTACTCTACATGTAGATAGGGCTCTTGGTGGGTCCTCCCTGACATGACCACTGTGGGCACTCTTTTCAGGCACAAATGTTACAAGGTTTCAAAAATCTTGCATATTTCAGGTCCCACGTCACTTTTTCTTTCTAACTGCTGAAGTTACATTAGCGCCGTTCCTATAGTGCTGACATAACACGAGATCAGCAAGTGGTGGCAGACTTCATAGAGACCGCGCCAATCCCAAAACACTCTCGACTGCAGGATCCAAATTTTGGAACAAAATCCCCCAGCATGTCTGTGATGCGCGTCACTTATACAGCTTCAAGGGGAACTTAATTCCCACATTTTTGGTACAATTGATAGATTTGAAATGATTTATTCTATCTTCGCCACATGATCATGATGTCACCACACATATCATTATGATATCATAATTTTATATGTCACATGGGTGAAAAGTCATTTTGTGGTCTTATTGTTTCATAATAACAAGAAAAAGAAGCTGGTCTTCTTGGACTTGATAATAAATTCTTTCTTTTCACCCATGTCCATGATGCTTCATTTGTCTTTTCTAACTTATTTTATCTAAATCCAATGGATTTATTATTATTTGAGGGCCTCCATCTGTAAACAGATTTCATCTGATATAGACTGCCGAATAAAACTTGTCAAACTTGTTTTACTATCAGCACGTTTAGATTATAACTAGGAAAGATGATTTGCTGCATAGCAAACCAGTGTGTGTGTCTTCAAAGCATATTGGTATGGCAATGTACGACTAGTCCGTAACACAGGAGTAGAAGTTGGAATGGCATCTCTATCTATTATAACTTTGAAGTTATTCAAGATTTAAAATTTCTAATGGTGCTATTTAGCATAATTTAAATTGCCAAAACTTATATTTTTGATTCATTAGGTGCGCAATGGTCAACGACCCCCTGGTAGAAGTTGGAATGACATCTCTATCTATTATAATGTTGAAGATATTCAAGATTGAAAATTTCGAATACTGGTGATTAGCATAATTTAAATTACTGCAACTTTTGCTTCAGAATTATTACTTGCGCAATGGTCAATAACCACCTAATAGAAGTTAAAATGACATCTCTATCTACAATACTTTTGAAGATATTCAAGTTTTAAAATTTCCAACGCTGCTAATTAGCATAATTTCAATGGCTACAACTTTTGCTTAGATTCATTACATGCGCAATGATCAATAACCCCCTAGTAGAAGTTAGAATGGCATCTCTATCTGTTATACTTTTGAAGATATTCAACATTTAAAATTTCAAATGCCCCTAATTTGCAGAATTTTAAACATCTTCATTCCTCTGTATAAAACGGTCATATTCCTTGTATGGAGGCACAATCATGCCAAGTTTGAGGTTTCTATGTATAATAGCGTCCAAGAAAAGTGTCGGACAAATTTGCCGGTAAAGAAGAAAGAAGAAAGAAAGAAAGAATTTCAGGAAAAATAGAAAAGTGTGTGTTGACACACACACTTTAACTATGCACATGTTACATGTATAAAGCATATTAAAACATACACAAAATATTCTTTTTTCTTTAAACTCAAATTTGATTTGTATGTATGTATGTATGTATGTATGTATGCATGCATGCATGTATACATGCATGTATGTATGCACAAAGTCTTGATGCTAATGGAAAATAAAAATACGTGTGTTGGCTTCATAGATTTAGTGTTGTTGTTAAATGACCTTTTTAACAACAATGCTTGCAACTTAAATTTGATTTTTTAGATGATCGGAGCATACTTTTCATGTTCACCAGTCACTACAATACATTCGGCTGTTGATGAAGTACTAAAACCAATTTTTGTTCTATGTTGCAAAAAATGTTTTACTGTCTCCATTGACATGTATTACCATAAAGTTATTTTGATTTTTCTTTGCGAGTGCACAAATTTATATGATAATGCACATTTACGTAACGGTGATGGTCATCACTATTGTTGGTGTATAGAACAAAAGATGATGATGATGATGATGATGATGATTGATGATGATGATGATGATGATGATGATGATGATGATGATGATGATGATGATGATGATGATGATGATGATGATGATGATGATGATGATGATGATGATGATGGTGGTGGTGGTGGTGGTGGTGGTGGTGGTAACGGCTGAGTTTTTTGTTTTCCTGATGGTTGTCGAGTACATGTGTGGTTCTACAGTGTCTGAGCAAAGTATGTAATTCTACCCACCGTGTTTCCCTGCATCGACCGAATTCGAATCTGGCAATTACCGATATGCACCGTTATTTATTGTTTGTAAAACCCGCTGGATAACAACATTGTTTATTCCGGCTGATATGCAAATTTTGCCGTAATCGTACTATGTGCTGGCACACACGTCATAGTCATATCACTGACGAAATTCCATTCATAAACCTCTAGGGGAATCCCCTACTGTGCGCCCGCTACCTCAGACGGTCTCCACGTCAGCAGCTATTGTGTCAGGTGTGACGCAGCTTGGTTTTTCAAGAATGATGGTTCTGTGCACATGAGTTGTCATAATAATAATAATAATAATAATAATAATAATAATAATAATAATAATAATAATAATAATAATAACAATAATAATAATAATAATAATAATAATAATAATAATGATGATGATGATGATGATGATAATAATAATGCAATGCTTTTTCTTGTGTGTGTTTTTTTAATTTTGTTATATTTATGTGTCATGTTGTCCTTTGGCACGTGTATGGGTTACAAATGCATGCTCTTTTGTATATATACGAGGAGAGGAATCCGAATTAGCCAAAGGTTACTTTTCCCATTCTCATTAAAGAAATAAAGTATATCAATGATGATGATGATGATGATGATGATGATGATGATGATGATGATGATGATGATGATGATGATGATGATAACATTAATAATAATTATGGGGTGCAAATAATATCGACTAACGAACAATGTGGGTAACAAGTTGAAAGAATTAGCTATATGCAACAGGACCCTTGTGGAAGTTGAGAAAAAGACAAGTATTTCAAAGAGATTAGATCTATTTATTAACAAGTTAGTATTGCAACCAGAGAACTGTGACACTTTCACAACCTATGATATGCCACCATGCTAAATATTATTTTATTGAATCTTGCTGCGGACAGAAATTCTTTGTAAGAAATCAATACTTTCAAAGGAACTGAGCTAGACTCTAAATAAATAATTACGTGTACAAGAAAGTATCTAACAAACAATCAACATCCTTACTTTAGGACTGCTATGTAACAAATTATTCATTGTATATACAGTCGCAGGTACACGTACTGACCATAATTCTAAAGGGAATCTATTACAAACAGTAAATCTTAAGGTCTGAATAATTTATTCGATTTCCTTTGTGAAGCTGCAAATGTAATTCAATTTATTTAATAGTATGTTTAAAAATCTATATAATGAAATGCTTCGAAAGAATTATCACAGACAGTACGGTTCCTCTGACGGAGCAAAACACACAACGAGAAGCGAGAAGCAGCCACTTGTACACAAAAGAAAAAGAAAATTATACACGGCCTACCAAGCTTACTACCTGGAGTTGTTATAGTTCCTTTATTGGTGAACATTTAAAAGTAACTTGGTTACAGAATACGCGTGTTGTTCGTTCTCTCATTTTAATTTATAGTGTTTCTGTTTGTTTGTTTCAGACGTTCATCAAGCGTTATTACTTCTGCAAACAACTGTGTACTTCTCTATTTGTGCTTCTTTCCATTTAAAAACCATAAAATAAACATGATTGTCATAATGGTGTGGCTTGTTATTGCCAAAGTTTTTGAGTATTAGACCCCGATCATCCTCACCCTCAGATTAGTACTCTTAGGAATACAGTTAATCTTATTTTAGATTTAAACGTATTTATTTCATCTGAATGTCTCTGCAGTGCGCCGAAATGCTACTAATGAGTTGGGCTCTCCAGAACATGGAGAGACACGAAATACACAACACACAGGACATACAATGTTACAAATTCTATGAAGATACACAAATGTAGGGATACAATGTAAATGTAGGGATACAATGTATATTGTTATGCACTACCATACCCATAATCATAAATCATATATATATATTATATTGCATGACTGCAGAACAAACAGTGTCACCTCATATATCATTTCAATAGAAAGCAGAAGAAAAAAAACAGTCAGACGAGGTCTTAATGCATGAAAGGAGGGAAAAGAAAGATTAAAAACAAAAAAATCTGCTATTGCAGTAAATAAATTTACTACAGAAACCTTCTCGTTCCACAATGTACGTTGTGGAACGCTTCATAGATTTGTACATTTAAGAGTCCGACAATCCCTAGCTACCAAAAGAGGAGAATTTCGATTAATCTGTTAATTGCAACAAGGTAAATAATCATACTAGAGTGGACACCGGGAGCCAAGATTAAAAAAAAAAAAATAGAGTGGAAGAGGTTGTTTCTAGGTACGGAATACGTAGGGCAGAAAAATAAAAAGCCTTCAAGACTTTCAGTAGGATAAGTACAGGAGCAGGTAGGGTTTGTGATGGTGTGGACTTTAAAAAGATTGGGGTTAAGCCTGGAGTAGCTCACTCGTAGTTGCATTTGACAGATGTAGGCAAATCTTTTACCATGGAGAAAGTAGTCAGGGACATCATCTACGGAAAGCAAGGATGCTTTTTGTTTAGGCTTAGATTTTTGAAGGGAAATTAAATAGCGAATATCAGAAGGAAGGTTATTTCATTGCTTGTTTGCATCAGGAAGGAAAGAATTTTCAGGGCAATTAGTTCGGCATTTAATAGGGCGTACAGAGGAACTAAGATGGCGAAGGCTGTGACCATGGAAAGAAGGAGGAACAATATTGGAAAGAAATGGAGGAGTTAATTTACGGTACATTTTGTAAAAGAAAAACAAAAGAGAGAAAGAAAGAAAAACAATTTAAAGTACTTGCGTCTGGTGGCAAGGCTTGACCAACCAAGTTCACGTAGAAGATTAACATATGCACGAGGTATGTCTTAGAGCACCATTGCAAATTTTAACAACCTCGGACTCGATTGTTTCAAGTAAGTCAGATAATCCTTGACCACAACCGGAGAGGTCACAATTAGCCATACAGTGCGTAGTAAACTCATTACACAATTTAATACACGGTCATTTATCAGGGCAATTGTTGTGTATTCCCATTGGTTTATATGTTAAAGTAACCCACAATTAAATGGTCACAATTAAAGGTGTGGCTATATAATTTTAATGAATACTTCAGCCATATAAAAAGTTTTGGGGTGGAAAATTTGATGTCGCTGTTTGCAATAGATTCCAAGTTATTAATTTGTAAATTATAATGGAAATTAATGGGAATATACACAAGTTGCACCTTTATCCCTGAAATGACTGCACTGCCCTCTGCAACAAGGGCTTGGAATCTTCAATTCTTGTCCTGTCCTATTGACGAACCGGACACAGCCATATTGGAGCCTACATTGGTTGAATCACAGACAAATAAAGATTGGAAAAGAGCCTTTCGAGAAAGTTTATATCAACCTACGGAGGATTCCAATCGGTCGACTGGCTCTATTATTAACAATAAAAATATACTTTATTTCCTTTAAGAGCATGGCGAAAATAGCAAATGGGTAATACAAATCTCTCTCCTCGGGGATATACAGATTTCAATGAGATGAGTAAATGTTACATAATACAGTTGGAAAAAGAAAAAAAATGTACTCTTGCTAAATCATCATTTGCAACGCTAATATTTGTTCATTATTATGTGGGTTGTCTTTGCTTAATGTTCAGCTCAGGCAAGGAGCCGCTACTCAGAAAGATTTGTACGGGCACAGGCTCCGAAACATGTTCTGAGTAGTATCCACTGAAGACCCTTTAATTTGTTTGGGCTAATACAGCCTATGTCAAAGTTTTACAGAAGAATGTGTGCAATATAGACAATAGTACTTCCACATGTATGTAGGTAACACAGTGATAGGTTATATATATATATATATATATATATATATATATATATATATATATATATATATATATATATATATATATATACATATACATATACATATATATATGTAACATACTTAAGGCGAACCTGTTTGAATTTCTTATGAACTGCAAAGAAGCATTGATTAGTAAAAAGTTACATCTGTATGATGCTGTATGAGTGCCAAATAACAATATATGGGCTTTTTTTGGTAGTTGCTTTAAGTTTAAATGTAAGTTTTCGTTTCGATAATTTTAGAAATCCTAGCCCCCAAAAAACCTTTCGTGGAGTGTCATGAAGTGGACACTGCAGCAAATAATGGATCACAGTTTCGGAAAAGCAACCACAAGCCGTGGACCGTGCCTCAACGGACAGAACCTGACAATAAATAGATGACGCTTCAGATGAACTTTGAAGATATTAACAGAAGGGTTATTTCTGATGTTCAAGGGAAGGGCGTTCCAGAGACGAGTAGAAGACAGTATGAAAGCATTCATAAACTTCGCGAGAAAACCAGGGAGCGTTCATTGATGTTACTCAAGAGTGCAGGGCAGATGCCATGAGTCACTTAGTATTAAAACACAACTTTTTGATACTCCGTTTAATTTCCAGGCTCGGCCAGCCAAGACACGATAATACCTCGGATGGTCTAGATGTTTTCATTGCACCCGATACAGGTAATAATGCTTTGTATTAAACATTTTCTACTACTGCAGTACTCCGTGCGGAGCAATTGTCAAACACAGGAGAGGCATATTCAAGTATTGGACGTATAAAAGAGGTATATATATATATATATATATATATATATATATATATATATATATATATATCTTATTATGTTATAATGCATTACAAGGAAAGATCTGATGCGCCCCAAATTAACGAGACATTGCCTGCTAAACATCCGTTCTTGGCGGTCTACTACCCCCCAGCTGGGGGCCAACATAGTGTATCGCCCCAAGAAAGTCTGCTTAGGAGGCAAAACGAGACAAAGCTTTGTTTCAAATATTTTTATGTGGCTGTCCCAGCACAAGCTGTCTGACAAGGTAACTCCTTGGTGCTTATCTTCACATACACGTGTGATGTTTTTGTCCACAACAGACAATTTTTCCTGTGTTGGCTTTCTCTTTTTTGTCGAAATTATCATTTCCTCCATATTTTCGGGATTAAAATCTACTTTCCACTTTTTCCTCATTCTTCAATAATCTGTAAATTTGCATTCAAGATTACAACTGTTCCCTCGGGAGTCTCTATGATTGCCATAAAGGTTGTATCATCTGCAAATAAGTAAACTTTGCAAGTACATGTAATGTCCTATATTAAATCGTTTATAAAAATCAAAAACAACAAAGGGCCTAAAACACGGCCCTGGGGAACACCCGATTTAATATTAACCCAATCCAAGAAAGTACCCTCAAAGCCAACCCTCTGCTTCCTAAAACTGAAATAAGATCTGATCAATGACAGCAGTGGGTCATGTACACCTACTTGTTGTAATTTCAATAACAGGCCACGATGTCAAACACGACCAGAGTCCTTTAAAACATCTCAAAATATTATACATACTACTTTTCCCTATCGACTTCAGTCAGCACAATATTAATCAGCTGGTTTACATTGCTGTCCATTTTTTGAACCCAGAATTGCAATGTATCAATAAATTATGGTATATCAGAAATTCGAAGAATCTACGAAAAACATATAATTCAAACATTTTGGATAGAGAGCAGAGTAGAGAGACCGGTCTATAATTCTTGTCAACATGAGGATCATCCTGTTTTAAAGAGAGCCAATACATTTCCTTTTTCAACATATCAGGAAAAACAGAACAGCGGAACGAAGAGTTGAACAATTTAATTAATGCAATATGAATGTAGTTAGCAAACAGTCTCAAAACCTCATTTGGAATTCCACCAGGGCGCACTGTCTTGCTACTCTATAACTGTTTTAGCAATTTTAGAACATCGTCCTCAGTAATGAAAATGCTGTCGAGTCTTTGATTGGCTTTATACTCAATCGCAAACGTTCAGGAGTGAAACGTTCCTGTATCCGTTGAGAAGCGAAATACATGTAGTTATATAAGCAATTATCTTTATCAACAGAAGTAATATGAACGGAACCATTTTTGATTAGTGAAGGTATAGGTTTTCTTGATACCCAACCACAAGCAGGTTGCAGGTTCGAGTCCCGCTCGTTCCGAACATAAAATATACAATGACAAGTATCATCGATATTGTCACACACAAATGTAGCGTCCCATGAAGCTGATGAGAGTAGGTCATGGAATTTGTAATAGTCCACCTTATCGTATTTCCATATAACTTTTTTTAAGGAACAACATTTTTCGACAAAAATATTTCTAGTTAGTAAAGATACTTTCATGATCACAGGTAGAGGTAGGTGGGATATTTGAAATAGTACAGTTTACCGTATCTTTGATTACAAACACGAGGTCCAGTAAAGAGCCCCCCCCCCCCCCCCCGTCCCATCCGGTGGTTCCGTTACAAGTTGCTGTAAATCTAGAACACAGCAAGCATTAATAATTTCCCATTCAAAAGTAGTGCTTCAGGTTTCGTTGACCCATGAAATGGCAGAAAGATTAAAGTTTGCCAGTCACAATTAATGAAGGAGGAGATTCAAAAATAATTTTCTCAATAAGCTTCTGAAAGTGATCTAGAAACTCCTTGCTTTCAGCCAAATTTTAACCTGGTGGTTTGTAAAAAGTTGCTATGGAAGTCTTGCATGCATTAAAAGCTGTTTCTATGATCACCGATTCCACACCGGATATACTAAGATCTGTCTTCAACTTAGGATTTGGTTTAAACATATTTTACTTCGTGACTGAACAAGAATAAAGATGCTCCGATACAGATTACACGATTGGGAAAAAGGGATGTGCTCTATTCAAATTCCTCTTGTGAAGACAAGATACAGACAGGCCACAGCACGACAAGACCAAAACACGTTTGAAAATAACAATCACAAGACAAGGACAGATAGAAGGGCCTAAAACAAACGTAAGATTGCACTCTCATTTGCTGCTTTCATTGACGTGTAAACATGAGCTCAATCAACAGAGTTTTTGTTTGCCGATGCCTGTTGGTTTAAATCGATCAGCAGCCAAGATATTTTTGTGAATTGCCGAGAAAATTTGCTCATTTTCTAGCAAAGAACATTCATGAGAACCATACAATACTGTTTGCAAAGTGAATGGTTCCGTTCATATAAAAAAGGGAATTTAGTTGACTGGCTCCAAAACGTCAACGAATATGCTGAACGGATAAAAACCTGTTACCAAAATTGTACAACACAAGGAATTTGATACTTCGAGGCATTGGTTGGCATATCCTAGATTTAAAAGCTTAAAGTGATTCAGACTGACGATTATCGACCAGTAATTCATCCCATAATCAACAGAGCGGAAAAAGGATTTATCAAAAAGTTCAGTCCGAGCTCTGAAACGAGGTAGGTCAAAACGTTGACGTGAAGTGTAAGTACCTGTGTCCGGAACCATGGAAATAAACGAACACGAATTTTCATTAGCGAGTTTGTTTACTAAATTAAACATTAAAGTTATTTTGGGAGGAGCTCTTGGTTAGCCAAGGTTCCCCATCCACACTCCTCATATAGTTTTGCAGCACTCGTACCGTACATTGCCCCGGACACAACGCGAGCCGCATATAATTGAACATTGTCCATTTTTTCTTCGGCAGACACAGTACATCCCCACCAAACAGGGTTAGAATTGGTGTGATAAAAGATATTGTTTCCAAGGTTAGCCGATCAAGAGTGAATTTTAGACCCTTCTTAATGTTGACTGGATTTAGCTACAATTTCGTTAACATGATCAGACCACCTTAAATCGGAATGCAGAGTAATACCAAGGTACTCGTGTTGGTAACATTTTGAAGAACATGGCCCAGAAAGAAAATAGGAGGGTGATTTGGTAGGTTGGCTTTCCGAGATATGAGCATTCAATCTTTTTTTTTTTTTTTTTTTTGAGCATTAAATGTGACTAGCCAGTCATGGGCCCATTGGTTGATTTCAGAAAGAACAGAATTCATAATTGTAGCCGCCTCGTGAGGTTTATCAATTTCAGGGTTCAAGCATGTATCATCAGCTAACATTTTGACATTTGGACGAACAAGATCGACAATATCATTAATATGTATATTAAAAACATAAAAGTGCCAAGCACCGAACCTTGGAGTACACCTGCACCGAATGTACCCCCAGCTGGAAGATTGTCCTTGAAGCACAATACGTTGTTGTCGATTATAAAGATAGTCTGAAAACCACTCCAATAAGCTACCTGAAATACTATTCTTCCTTAATTTGCTAAACAAGCTTGCATGCCCCACTTTAATCAAATGGTTAACTTACCTCTAAGAATATTATCCGCACTTCTTTTTGATGGGCAAAAGCTAAACACAGTTCATGATAAAGGAGCAATAACTGATTTACGGTCGAGTCTCCCGGAGTAAAACCAAATTGGTGAGCAGATTACAAGATTGTCGCGAAAATAATTAAATACCTATTTACACACAATCTTTTCAAACACTTTTCCAACGCAACTTAGAAGCGACACAGGCCTACAATTGTTACACACATCCTCAGGCCCCTTCTTATGAAGAGGAGAAACCTTTGCTTTTTATTCCAAGCCATAGGGAATTTCTACTTTCTTCTGAAGAAAGACGAAATAGTTTTGCAAGCTAGAAAGAAATAGCTGGTGCGCTTGCTTGAGAAGTGTGGGACTTATTTCATCTGGACCAGATGCCTTTGTATTGTCAAGGCTTAAAACAATTTCAAGAACTTCATGTCAGTTATATCTATAAAACCTTCGCCAGGAATTAGAAGGTTAACACTTACAAATAAGTTAGCTGAAGAGTTGCCTATATTACACTGCTGCAGGGAGAAAGAATTTAAAATTTCGGCTTTAGCACCATTATCCGTGATGTGTTTATCTTCGTGTACAAGAGACGGAATAGTAGAAGAGTGGTTTAGATTAAAATTAAAAATTAACAGAACGCCACCAGCATTTATTTTTACGATGTGGATTACTTAAATCGTCAAGGAGTTTATTATTGTATCCTTGTACTGCAGGTTTCAGTCGCTCTTGATAATAATCATGAAGATCACAGAAAGATGCCTAGGCATCAATTTCATAGTTGAGACCTTTCGCTATTTCGTATTTGCGTTTAACCTGACGTTTGAGTGATCGGAGTTGAGAGTTATACAAGGTATAAGGCTAAATATGGACCCTTGAGATACTCCAGCTTCAAGAGGTATTCAAGGAGATGATTGCCCATGAATAATGTTACGATATTACCAGTGATGCCTAGCTGTCGCAGCTTAAAGAGGAGGCCAGGATTCCAAACCTTGTCGAAGGATTTAGACACACATAGAAACACAATCCTGGCCTCCTCAGGTTGTTCAAGGCCGTTTTTGATGTTATGGAGGGTATAAATAAGCTGATTAAGGGTAGAGTCTCCGATCTTGAAACCAGAGTTTTTAGAAGTGGAAAGGTTGTCCCGTTTTAGTATTCATATAGCATTAAAGAGGAGTCGTTCAAACACTTTGGATACGTACATTACAGAGCAATGAGATTGGACGATAGTTATTTTTATCTATTTGTTTGATTTCTTAAATATCGGACATGTATTGGATCTATTCAAGGAAACAGTGAAACATGACAGGCTGAAAGAAAGCTTAAAGATTTTAGTGAGAGGTTTACAGATACAGTCGACTGTGTTTTTGAGTAAGATATTTCCTATGTTCTGGCCCAGAAGAAGAGGTTAATCTTAAAGAAGATAACACTTTTCTGACACACTCTTCTTCAAAAGTAATGTCAGGTTAGCGTGCATCCGTTCAAAATGTAAACTCGGGCAATGTAAGGGCGTCAACATCAGGAAGTGTTTTATATTTCCTACCAAACTATATGCTGAAAATTTCACATCTTTCAGCTGTGCATGATACAATTTTGTCATTTTCAATAATAGGAGGTTGATAGATTCGATCACTTTTGGAGGTTAATGTCCTTTCGTCAAGAGTAATTAATCAGATTAACCACTTTATTGCGGCACCTTATGTAAAACTGGAAAACCTTCCCGATCTGAATGCAGACATCGTAAGTACATGTATAGTGGCGCGGGTTGTTAGACACACACACGGTTGCAAGGGCGAATATCTTTTTAATTGCTGAAGTTACCCGTGCGGGGCTTGTTCCGAGGGCGAATAGTGACTTCCTGAAAGTGGGCAAAGTACATGCTTTTGCGGAAAAACAAAAAATAGTGCAAACACACAAAAAACAAACATCATTTTCTTATGAGAAATGAAACAGTACACTACTAGCAGCAAAACAGTATTTTGATTAATTTTACATAAGGGTTTTATTCAAAATTCACAATATATTTAAATTAAAACTAAAATTTTAGAAAAAAATTAAACGGCTCTAAAATTAAAACTAAGCTCTTTTCCAAAAGTTTGAAATACGGTTTTGGAGCGCGTTATTCGTTCTTTAATTTTTGCAACAATAAACAAGATCTGATGTTTGTTTTTTTGAAATGTTATTATAAATTTTATTCAAAAATTAAGAATTTTTACTAGCATTTAATAACACAGATAGCGATACACACATTTTAATTTCGGAACCAGAATCAAACTTGATGCTACGTTTCCTTGCAGAAATTTAATATCGTTAAGTATAAGGCAGTGACCAACGACAGAAATTAAAAATATGGAGAGAGAGAGAGAGAGAGAGAGAGAGAGAGAGAGAGAGGGGGAGGGAGAGAGGGAGGGAGAGAGAGAGAAGGAGAGAGAGACAGAGAGAGAGAGAGAGAGAGAGAGAGAGAGACAGACAGAGAGACAGACAGACGACCCACTTTCAGCCATTTGGCCCGAGTGTGACACACAGAAAGCAGGACAAATAAATACTATGCACATGGGTAGTTTCGTCTCATGCAATACTGCTTTGTCTTCCTGACATCAAAAGACGTATTGCTGTATACTTTTGTAAAAGATCCTGTGGAAAGTTCCTTAAGTTTGGATGGGATAGGGGGTACTTCAATAAGGAGGCAGGTACATATTCTCAACACAGCTAAGAGCGTGCGTGAGTCTCAAGTCCCATGGGGCACTTTTGATGATGCACTTTTGACTCATAACCAACAACAGACCCCGTTTACGGCCAGCCATTGTTTGCGGACCAGTTTCCTGGAAAATGCCACCGATCCCTGTGTACCGGCTTACTTTGTTAAGTTCATAATCCGATTTATAAAATGTTTTCCCAGATTGATTCAAAAGATAAAAACTGTTTTTTTTAGTGGCCGTTTAAAGTCCTTGCGGGGGGAGGGGGGGGGGGCAGGACTTGGGGGATTCAATCATGCACATTAGCACGGCAAAACAAATGAAACTCGGAGAAACCTGCTTTGCATCCTGCATGTAATTCCATACTGCCAGAAGAATTTCTGCCTTGTGCAGTAAATTAAACTAGCTTAAATTACAAGATGTTCATTAATTATAATTTAACTATGGAATTCACTAGTATAGAAAGGCCAATCCTCGCGTGTTCTGCAACTCACTTTTGCAGAGATAATACGAGTTTGGTCTGTTGTGAAGGAAGTAGAATTCACAGATATGCCACACTCTTGAAACATACACGCACACACATATGCATATATATACATATATATATATATATACATACATACATACATACATACATACATACATACATACATACACACATCTATGTGTATAGAGTTCGTTATAAAGTTGAGCAGGAATGGCTGTGAGTATGACGCAGGAAGATACAGTGGTCCTTCCTTTGAGACAGCACGCCCTGGACCATCCAAGAAGTGGTCACATAAAGCAGGCAGTCTCCCAAAGGACGTCCGACTCTTGCACCACATGCTCAGCACCTAACCGTTATTTTGAATTCCCACCCATAGTTTACATTTAAGCATGATTGGCGTACGCTTAATCATAGATCGTCGAGGCACGACGATCTATGGCTTAATATACCCCATTTCATATTGCAGTTCCGTGTTTTATTGGCATTAGAAACATGTTTTGGATTTGTAAGCTGGATTTGACAATTGATTTCACCAGTCTTGTACAAAATAGGTAGGTTATTTTACCTTTCAAAAGAGGGACCCTTTATGTAAGTCGTGTATTCCTTTTAATTTAAATTCAAATCAAAATTGGAGAAGCTACAAGACAGAAAACATTAAATTGAAGAGAAATTAAATGTAGCAAACTAAGGATCCTGGCATAAAAAAGATCTTCAGGTGCAAAAAAATGCCAGACGGAAAAAAAACCTCTTGATAAAACATGGAATGTCAAGTATCAGCAAACAAACAAGATTGAGTCACGTGGTGATAAACTCTAGCGCTCTTTTAATTTCAACATTGATATATTTATGGGGTCACTGTTAACACTACAGTGTGGATTAATGACAAAATGGTCAACATTTGGTAGCAAAAGAGTGTTGTTCAGTATGTGCAAGTCTGCTATTGTTGCTCCTAATCTGTGTGATTTCAACTTCACTCATAAGGCCACACACTGTTTAGAAAGTTTAGCTTCTTGCAGTGGTGTCTGAAAACAACGCTCTGGACAAAATCGATGATGGACAAGCTTAGGATGTGAAGTTGGAATGACATATCTAGGAATAGTAATTTTGAAGTTCGATATTCAATACGAAAAATTGGCAAGTCCCGCTAATAGGTATAAATCCAAAATTTCCAACATTCGTTTGTGTTTCACTGGATGCGCCTACAGCACAAACCTATAAATTGAAGTTGGAATGGTTCCTTTGCCTGTAATAATGTGGAAGATGTTCAACATTTAAACTTTACAAGGTCCCCTGTTTAGCATATGATAAAATTCTACAACTTTCGTTTGTGGTCCATTGGATGTGTTCATAACACAATCCGATGGATTGAAATAGTTTTGACCATATTCAAGGTTTAAATTTTAAAATGGCCTTAATTTGCTTAATATTTAAAAACTTTCACCCTGTTCTGAAAGCTTAGCTCTACGTATGGAAATAAAATCATGTCATGTTTGGAGTTTCTACGTATAATGCAGTCTTCAAGTAAAATTGTCTGACAAATTTGTTGGTAAAGAAAGGAATAAAGACAGAAAAAATGATTGAAAACAGAACGTCTGTTTTGCCACACAGACGTGAAAATAGATACACACAAGCTTTGTTTACAGTCCTTGGAGTGTCGTTTTTTTTCTTTTTTTTTTTTTTTTTTTTTGTTTTTGTTTTTTTTTTTTTTTGTTTTTTTTTTTTTTTTGTTACTTTTGATTTTGGTTTTTTGTTTTGTTTTGGTTTTTTGTTGCTGAGGACCATATCCGCGTAAAACCCCTATTTGTTCTTTTTGGCTTATAAATATGTCACTGCGTTAGAGAGAAGAAAAAAGTGGCGGAGCTTTATACAACCTGTACCTTAAACATTTACAAACTGGCGGACAAACCAGCTGAGGTTGCGTCCTGCTCCTGGTCCCCTCTCCACGATCTCATATAAATCTTAAGGCGAATTTCGCTTTTCTCCGCTCTTTGGTTAATTACACTGAGACTTGTTTGTCGGAGGCCGAGGGACAGACAGAAGGCAAACAGAGACAAACACACAAACAGATGGGTAAATAAATAGGTAGATAGCCAGCTTGGTACCAATCTACCTACCTAGTTGGATAGATAGATAGATAGATATATAGATAGATAGATAGACAGACAGACAGACATAGATAGATAGATAGATAGACAGACAGACAGACAGATAGACAGACATACATACAGACAGATAGAGAGATAGATAGATAGATAGATAGATAGATAGATAGATAGATAGATAGATAGATAGATAGATAGATAGATAGATAGATAGATAGATAGATAGATAGATAGATGGATAGGGAGGGAAGAAGAGAGGGAAAGGCAGGTGGGGAAGGACCGGGAGAGAGAGAGAGAGAGAGAGAGAGAGAGAGAGAGAGAGAGAGAGAGAGAGAGCGAGAGCGAGAGCGAGAGCGAGAGCGAGAGCGAGAGCGAGAGCGAGAGCGAGAGCGAGAGAGAGAAGAGAGAGAGAGAGAGAGAGAGAGAGAGAGAGAGAGAGAGAGAGAGAGAGAGAGAGAGAGAGAGAGAGAGAGAGAGAGAGAGAAGAGAGAGAGAATCTTGAATTCGCACATGGGGATCGAGCTTTAGTTTTCATTGCCAAGTTTTATCAAATAAGTTTTACCAATCCGAACGAAATATTTTGCGAACATAGCAACCTGAATGTTTTCTAATGCTATGCCTCAGATGAATCTCAAGTTTACAGGTTTCAAAAAATGAGCAAAAGAAAATAACTAGACAGCTGATAGCACATTATGACTCAATCTATGTAATTATCCCACAAATTATTAGTAAACGGTGGATAGGTTTGCATAGAAACATAAAAATATAGTTTCTTTTTGGCAAAATTTGTAATACGGTATTTCATAACGTTGGATCCCTGAGAAAAGCCAGGGATTTTTTCATTGTCCATCCTGTATCAATCAGCAATAACAAGAGACGCTGATGAAGAGAGAATGAATAATGGAACGAAAACGATAATAATAATAAATGGTGAATGACCATGGTATTATTATTGAGCAATGGTGGAAAAATAACATAATATTGGTGACGACTGTTATAAAAAATGATCAGAGCGAACAAATAAGCAAGTAAGCACGTAAATGAATTGATATCATAACTGTGGTGATGGCAGACATGTAAATGACCAAAATGAATAAGTACGCAAGCGAATGCGCGAAACGAACAAATACATAAGTAGATAGATAAATAAAAAAAAAAAAATGAATAAAGAAACAAATATGATGATAACGCTATATCACCTGAAAATGAATGAGCAGGGTGTATCAGGTGCGTATCTAGTAAGAAGTTCCGTAAGAATTGTATTCATATTTGTTTGTCTCTTTACCCGTTTGCCTTGTCTTCACCATTTTATTTTGTGTACCACCTGTGTGCGAAATAAAATATATATATATATATATATATATATATATATATATATATATATATATATATATATATATATATATAAAGGATACCAGATGCAAGGGGAAGCTGTCAACTATTGTCTTTATAATATTTTTGAAGAAGATGAAATTTATGTTAGTAGAATATTTCTTGGTAGTTTACAATCAGAGAAAGGTGGCATTCCAAAAGAAGGAATATATTGGACCCTACGACACCAGATTACTATCTGTCTGACAACTGTTATCCAGTCAATTTGCTTCCGACCAAATCAACCAATTGCATGGAGAGTGATGAAGTACAATTAGAAGACAAATATGAATCACGAAAATGAAACAGACACGCCATTTACTATTGATATTTTATTGCGGAAAGCTAGCAAACGTACATACAAGCTTATTCATACCACATAACATTCAAAGAGGACATGTAAAATGGTCCCGGAAGTGTTGGGACCGGACACGCCTCTGTGGGTATATCCCATCAGAAAGAGATAAGGTTCACAAGGTTTCAATGAGTTCGCAGAAGGCTGTATGTCATTATATCCGACTCAATAGTATCATATAGCCTGGTGATTATACGTAAAATTTTGTCCTTGTGTTTATTTTTGTAATTCCGCATTGAACGTTTTGATTGGAAGCGTATAAAAACGGAACTATGGGAGGAACCCATCAAGCCAAGAAGTCTTTTCTCCACACTTTTACCTGGTGAACTCTTTAAATGGTGCTCAGGGCGTGATTCATGTTGACCGTTCCCCCTTTTTGAAGTGTACATGTATGACTGAGTTTATGACTGGGTCAACATCTCTCCCGGGCTTGGGATGGGCCCAAAGGAATATTGATGGCCATCTTAAGTTGAATAGTCTCATCTCTAAGTTTCCTGACGGTGTTTTTCATTACTGTTTGACAACATCTGACTACTCACCAGTTTTGGCCGGTTCAAGCGAGAAATGGTAAAACCATTCACTCTGCTTTTTAGTAGCAGGATGTGACGGTGCAGGGGCGTATGCAGGATTTCAGCCAAGGGGGGTTCAAAATTGTTGATGTACTAGTATGTACGACCTGCCGACGGCCGCAAAGCTGTGCTAGGGGGTCCGGGGGCACCACCCCCTCCCCGGAAATTTTGAAATTACAGGCATACACGTAAATTTTAAAATGAAACAGGAGGTTGTCCGCGAAAAATCTCTTCTATTGTAGGACAACAGCTTTCCTTGCTTATTTCAGTCAAAAGTGGGAAAACAAAGTCGTTGATCTGCAGAATAGTTCAATGCAAAAGGTGCGGACGAAATCTTTTGACGTAGACCAATCCCGAAAATTAAATGAAAGCTCTTTAACGGATGAGGAATCAGAATGTGAAGCCATCATTTTCTCGGGATATTTGGAGGAAAAATGTTTATTTTAACCACGTGATTTGATTCGCAGATGGACAATCTGTGGAGGAAAAAATCCATCACGGTCAAAAACCGTGCCTTTTGTAATTTATAAAAGCTAACACAAATTTGAAAGTGAAGTTTTTGTTAACGTAAATGTGGGCCGCGCTATATGATATTACTTGTGCGTTTAAATTCAACAACCTTTAGTTTTGGACATTTTCATGTCAAGTGTAGTGCCGAAATTTGTTTTACGTGCACCATGAACCACGGGACATTTTCTTTGAATTCACGCCGCACAAGATATCACATCAGGTTTAGGACACAATATTTGTTTGTCAATAAATGCAGCTCTACAACTTATTTCAAAAGTGCACTTCTTATTCAGCAGGTGACCCAAATACAATGTGATGACTTTTGTCCATTTAAACCTCATTATAATATACAACTTCAAGCTGTTTGGCACGAATAGGAAAACTAGGCTTGACCTTCGTCACATTTGCCTTATCAGATCTGTTAGGCCAAAAGTATATATAGGCTTATGGGCATTTTAATTGGACTGTCATGGCGAGACCATTTGCTACCTTCTAAAGCATATCCCACACTTAAACTACGCGATTGTGTCGTGCTGTTTTACTGTTCAACCTCGATAAACGGGGCACCAACCTTCTTAACATATATACCTGTTTTCTCAAAATAACCCCAAAAGTGATATCTGCTTTCGTTTCTTCTTGGCGGGCTCCTCCATTTTGCGCTTCAGACAAAAAAAAAAAAAAAAAAAAAAAGCAAACAGCAGGCGTAGGCCCCTGCGGTACAAACGCATACGGATAGACCGTGGTCACACTTCTGCTTTCTGAACAAGCATATGTCTACTCTCAAAGAGCATCCCCTAGCTGCAAATATGGCTTGATTTCTTTTCCTTTAATATAATCACATTCAGGTGTAAGAAGTCTTCAGTAGGCATTTTATAAGTGATAACACTGTTTATTGATTTGATTGGGCCACCGAGGCGGGGGTGGGGGTGGGAGGGTGGGTCCGGGCAACCAGAAAACCCTCCTGGGTATGCTAGTGCGGTGGTTGTTGGTATGTTAGGAAAGGAATCTCTGGTCGACAGCCACACAAATTAAAGGTGTTCTCTGGCAAATTGTTGACAACATCTGCCTTTTATAAGTGGTCACAAACGTATTTTTACGTGCTTCTGTTATAAAACTTCCGTGTGCCCTTGTGACACTTACGCTGACTTGGAATGTCGCTGGCCACGTCTTTCAACTTTCTGTAAATAATACCTTTACTCTAAATGAAGGCTCTGGCCTGTCACCATATCTTGTGTAAATCACAATTATGATATTTGTTACGATCTCCGACTGGCACTAAAAGCACAAATAAAATATGTAATATGTTTTTAAATTTAACAATAGCTATTCCCCCTTTTTCGAAAGCAATAAACTGATAACGTCCCGAAGAGTATAAAACTCTTTTCGCTTTTTTTTGATGCAACGTACCAGTTTTTCTAAGATGGAAATAAAAAAATATTTCTTTTAAAAGCAATAAATTTATAAGGTCCTAAAGAGTATAAAGTTTCTTTAGCTTTTTTATTATTCAAAGTACCATTTTTTCTTTCATGGAAATAAATAATACGTATTGTTTTAAATATCTTCTGTGTTTCTTTTAGAGGGCCAAATCATCAAAAGATGATATTCTTTTACACCAGAATGTATTTATTTTTTGTGTTTTTAAAGTAAGCAATCCGAAGATATACAGCATGAACACTAAGAGATTTCTAAAGGTCTTTAGCTGCTTGCGACTAGTTTCGATGCTATCATTTCAGTCTAATTTTTCAATTTAAAGCGGTCATATCTGACACATTCAACATGTTTTATGCTGCATGCCCTGTTTGCACACCCTGCACTAAGGATACCCCTCCCTCGCGCCCCTAAAGTGTGTTCTTAACATGTGATATATCATTCTTGTGAGTGAAGAAAAAGACGTCAAAGTATCAGTTGTTCAGGACCGCTTTTCTGTGGAAACTGCCAAAATATGTAGCGTATGAAACATTTTAACAGCAGGTGGAAGCAGAAAGCGGCAGGCGAGACTTTGTCCGGTTTACCTTTTTTTTTTAAACTTCAGATAATGTGTCTCAAGTCATATGAAGTGATAAATTAACTATGATGGGGTAAAACACGACAAGGACGTCATGGCAAGGAGGCACACACACACACACACACACACACACACATATATATATATATATATATACATATACATACATATATATATATATATATATATGTATATATATATATACATACATATATATATATACATACAGACTGATTTGCTGACAAGCAAATAAAATTACTCTATATTTTTTAATGTATCCGTCATACATCTTTTCAATGCCAGTGAAGTAAGATCTATTGAATGGAATTTAAATAGACAATGTGTGTGCACAGTGTTGAATTGAAAAAAGTGTTATTAGGCAGGGTTTGAACACCGAATTGTGGGCCTCTAGGTCTTCCACTTTCAGTGCAGTTTTAGGCTTCTCTTTATAGCAGCATGCCCAGTGTTGACCACTTTGAATGGGGCAGGAGGCGCAACAGGTCAAATGTCAAGATCGCCACATTTTTTATTTTGTTTGTCACTTAATTTATGTTGTTTAAACGTAAAAAAAAAAAAAGATTTTAAAGCTGTGCATTATCGCAGTGTACGTATGTTAATCTCCGCGGAGCCAAGTTTATGAAAATGGACTTCGGTTCGGAGTCTATTTTTCATGTACTTGGTGCCGAGGAGTTCATATCATGAAGAATCTTAACTGACCAGGGACACAATCTTTGTTTGATCTTGCCTGGCTTAGGACACTCACATGTGCCTTAGCGTGCGTTTAAAGTAAGCTCTTGCCATGGGCTGGTACAGTTTGATGTGCCAAGATACCAAATGGGAGATTTTTTCTGCTCAGTCGGGTCGAGGCATGTCATGTGCAAGGACAAAGCTTGATTTTGTTTCACCGGCTCTTTTTGATCGTTCAGATGTGATGTTGACCAATAGCAGTTGCCCTTGATAAAATCAGTATTTTCGGGTTTTGCTCTTGTTGTATGTATATGTACCTTTGGATAACTGTATAGTCATATGTCATCGTAGCAATATAGCCCCGGGGATAAACCAATGGACATTTGTTACTATCATTTTGTATGGCACAAAATAAAACTTGTTTTACAGCCAGTTTGTTTATTTGTTGTATTTTTGTACCAATAAAATACGGATACATTTCGTAAAAAAAGAAAAACCTAACATCAGACAGACCGCCATTGGAAAAGCCCGATAAATGAGCTATTAAATAATTAAAGATAGTTACAACACAGTGATTAATTTGGTGACCAAAAATAGCTGTGTAGCAATACATTAGCACATATTGTTCAATATTATTATGCACACGGAAGAAAGCAGTTGTTCGAAAATTACATAATAATAATAATATAATACGCATATTGAGAAATGGTGATGCACAAAACTCGATTTCGGAACCTCATGATAGAAAATGAATTCACAAGTCACACAAACAAATCATCGGTATCATGACCATCTTTCTATTTTGCAACTCCGCAAAACATAATCACTTGTGATTCCATGTATATAATTTCCGTATATGTTAAACAGTTATCACTGGCTCATGCACACATGTTGGGAATACCAGTAGGCTTAAATATATATACAAGCAGATAAACTGTAGGTTAAGAGAGGTCCATGTTCAAGAACAAATGCAAATTGTATTTTTTTGTAAATGCCAGCTATGTAATTATGTAAATGCATGCAGGAATAACAGTTAGCACAGAAGGAATCGTACAGAAATATCAACTCATAAATAGCAAATTATATAGAGTACATTTTCGATCCGACTGAGAACACGTGACTCGTGGGAATTCAATGACCTAGCTCATCTGGAAAACAGGATCAAGTATTTAAAATGTAAAACCAGCGTGACCTAAGTATGAAGGCACTGACGCACAAGTAAAAAAAATGCCCTGCGAAACTGTGTTAGATTTTGCTATTTCACTCTGGTGTCGGCAGATTACCCGGTGAATTATATTGTATTGAAACGAGCTGCAGCAACTTTTAGCATGGTTAACTTAAACGTGCAACAGATTAGCGTAATTTGGTTGCACTTTGGTGTTAGTTTCATCGTTAGCCCGAAACATCGAAAGCAGTGTCATTACCCACAACACAATTTACAGCAATATGAGGTGGTTTCTGCACAACTTTTTCCACAATCCGCTACAAATATGAAATCAGTCTTCCTTATAAAGGAAAAAAAGCTCTTTCTATATTTCCCCAAAGGTAATGTCGAACGAGCAAATTGACTTCACTTCTAGGCCAAACGTCACAGATATATGCATCCCTGACATAATAAATCTACACATTCAACTGATCACAATGATTTGAACAATGTGTCTGCACTAACAACCGACTCGGAATTTACAATTCGAAAGTGGAAATTGTGATTTTCTGCAATGTTGGATATCCCTTCAAAATATGCAATATATAATGACCAATCTTGTGCTCTAATGATCTCAAAACATGTATCTACAAGGCCATATCCGGGTTTTTCCTTATTATTATTATTATTATTATCATCATCATCATCATCATCATCATCATCATCATCATTATTATTATTATTATTAATATTATTATTATTATTATTATTATTATTATTATTATTATTATTATTATTATTATTATTATTATTATTATTATTATTATTATTATTATTATTTTTGGACAGAGATGATACAAAAATGGGAGAACGCTGTCTCATAATTTCTTTTTACCACGCATTGAATAAGGAACTGACCAATTCTCAGGGAATCCCTTATACCATGATTTTTACCTTCAAGAGGTCCGTACCAAACGGCCATTTTGGTACATATTCCTGTTGTCTGTAATCAAGATTTAAACGTTAACACAGTCCATTGACTATTATTTTCACATTAAAGATATTTTGTTTATTTCGTCTGATTGCATTTGGGCTAGAACTTGCAGAATATGTCTGCTAAAGTATCCCAAAACCTTCAAAATGAACAAAATCACCCAGAACCGCCTTGGTTCTGCAGTGAAATAGGTTTTAAAGTATACATTGGAAACATGTATGGTGAACAAGTTACCGGCCTCATCCCGTTGCCTTTCAGATTTTGAGGCGGAAGTTATCCTCTCATTAGGGTTCTTCCCCACTAAACCTCAAGAGGCACAGCGACTGCAAACGTTAATATTCACGCATATTTCTCTCAGATAAATAAGAATAAAAAGAGCCTTTATGCATGTGTACCTTATTAATTAGAGAATTTTATAAAAGATATTGGTATACATGTTTCTGAGAATGTTTAGCCTCTCGTTGGTGAATACCGAGGCGATTTGGCGTGTCTCATCTACACTTTTATCGTAATTTTATGATTCTTGCAGTTGCCATTCCATAAAAACAGATTAAAAAACCTGAATTAAAAATACCGCATAAATATCATTTTAGCTTTGAATGAATGCTTGCTACTTTCGTCAGGTTTAGCAATGTTTTTTTGGACTTTTTGAGAGTGTGGAGAGGCAGGTTGCTTGCAGGTATTGTGTTAATGAATGCTTGCTAATTTTGTCAGCCTTAGCAATGTTTCTTGAACTTTTTGAGAGTGTGGCGAGGCAGGTTGCTTGCAGGTATTGTGTTAATGAATGCTTGCTACTTTCGTCAGCCTTAGCAATGTTGCTTGGACTTTTTGAGAGTGTGACGAGGCAGGATGCTTGCAGGTATTGTGTTAATAAATGCTTGCTACTTTCGTCAGGTTTAGCAATGTTCCTTGGACTTTTTGAGAGCGTGGCGAGGCAGGTTGCTTGCAGGTATTGTGTTAAGGCCAAAATAGTTTCTCCGCCCATTGCACAGCTAGACAGTAGATGGGTTCTAGGTATAGAGCTGTCGCAGATGCCAGTATGACCTAGGTATAGAGCTGAGCTGAAGCCAGATATATCATGATTATGGTCTTTTGCAAAAATTCCATGATTATTGCATTTTGTATGTGAAAATAGCATGATTGTTGTATTTTGCATGTGACAAATATGTCAAAATTGACTTTTATTTGTCAATAAAATTATTACTATTATTATTATCATCATCATCATCATCACTAGTAGGTCAACTGAATACACAGCTGTCACAGACATTTTGTTTTAGAGTTTCTGCAAAAAACGCTTGTAACTTTTTTTCGAGCTCTGATCTTGAAAAAGAAGCTGGCATCCACAAATTAAAGAGCATACATAAAATAACACTACTACCTCATTTTTCCTTTTTATTGTTTTTTATTTTAAATCCTAGAAGTAGCCATATCTAGCAGTAACAAGAGGGCTGTGTTAACAGCCCATGCTCAGCTGACCCAGACATTCATCGCACTTGCAGCTCTGTAAACTTGGGATAGGATGAAGGTCACCCATGTACTGATTAAGTCTGACCTTTATTGAAGAATACTAACATGTGCAACATCAAGATCCCAGTTCAAGTAGTTCTCAAGTTATAGTGACGAGTAAATTCGTGTATGTTGCACTGTGACCTCAGAAACGAGGTCAAGGTCAATCATGTACTGTCTAAGCATGAAGTTCATAGAGAAATATTAACATGTGCAACATCAAGGTCATAACTGAAAACAGACCTAAAATTATCAACTGAACAGTAAATTTCGTGTCAGTTGTCCTGTGATCTTGGCAATGAGATCAAGGTCCAAACATCACTGGAACATGACCATTTGCACAAAATAGAAAAACACATACAAAAGGTACATCCCTACCAAGTTGGGCACAAATCTGGCCAAAATTATTTAGGTTATAACCATTCCAAGAAATTCCCACGTTAAACTTTCCTATTAAAACTTTTTTTTGAAAATTTTTGAAAAAATCATAAAAAAATCCAAAAAATCACTGGAGCGTGACCATTTGAACAAACTTTGTAGAGGCCCACCCAAGGTACATGGCCACCAAGTTTGAAGTAAATCTTGCAGACAGTTTGTTCAGAGAAATCGAAAATGTGAACTACAATTAGAATGAAAATGCACATTGACTTGCATAGTAAGCAATAGAAAAGGTGCATTTACTGATAAGTATCCGAATTGAAAAAAAAAATCGCTAAAAATCAGGAATCCAAAGAAGTGCTACCTTGTGAATATCTTTGCTTGACCCTTTCACAAGGAACATATCCACAAAATTATAACTTAATCTGAGAGAAGGGTTCTGAAGAAGAAGTGACAAGTAACGAAAACACACAAAAATTCATGAAAAAAAAAAAAAAGAAAAAAATTGCAGCACCACCTGGTAAACAAATTAAAAACTAAGAGTCCGTAGGAGTGTTCTCATGAAATATGAAAGCAATTGGGTTAGCGGCTGTGGAGAACATGATTTTGTAAGATTTGTCAAAAAATAAAAAAGCAAAAAAAAAAAAAAAAAAGCATTAAATGTATTAAAATTCCAAAAATCACTGAAGCATGACCATTTGAACAATCTGGTAGAAACCCACCCAAGGTACATTACCTCCAAGTTTAAGTCAATCTGGATGACGGTTTTGGAGAAGAAGTCGAAAATATGAATTAGCATTAGAATGCCCATTGACTTACATAGTAATCAATAGAAAAGCTGCATTTACAGATAAGGACCTGAATTGAATCCACAGCAATGCAACCTGGTGAACAACTTCGGTTGACCCTTCCACAAGGAACATATGCGCAAAGTGTCAGCTTAATCTGAGTGCCGAATCTGGAGAAGAAGTCAAAAATAGCAA
>OZ026630.1:70952045-71002045 GCA_964020975.1 Hermodice carunculata | reverse complement strand
CCGTAGCATTAGTTGTATGAAAACTGTCAATCAGATGAAATTCTTTGATCGATTTACGTTTTTACGTTGTGCTCATTTCCACAAATTGTGTTGCCTGACACAAATTGATTCCTTTAGTGCATGTTGTGCTGGCAGCCGGGTCACGGTACAGCCACAAACCCTCGTTGGTGGTATTAACCCCTTAAACCACACATCCACATCACTGGTGTCAGTGTTAAAAAGGAGGAACGCCTGAATATTTCACTTGGCATTTCTCGCAAGTTGTACTATAGAGGGACGATCGTCATTGTCAGTGATTCAGGTGGGCAACAGCAGCTTACTGGCAGGAGAAAATTATTTTTGGTGCAGAAGTTTCGCACTGAATGTAATAATGCAAGGCAGCGTTCATGCTAGTTCAGGATCAGTAAAATAGCACAATTTTGGCTGTGTATCATTTTTCATGGTGAGCTGACACACGCAAAAAAATTTGAATTACCCGTGCCATTCCAGTGTCAAGGTCATCATTGTGGACCCCACAGCAGGCACATCGAGGGTGCCTCAATAAGTCTTGTACTTCAGCCCTAATAGTTTGCTTTTTCTTATACTGATTGAACAAATATTGGGAGAGTGGTATGAAACGGCACACCAGTCAGGTCAGGCATAGTCCGGCAGATAGGCTAAATGCAAGATTTGAGCTGAACCTGCATTTGTTGTCTATAGTTTTTTTTTAATTGATTATCAGAGACCTTGGTATGCATTTCCGAAAAATGCCGGGTGACATCCTGTCACCCTCGAGCATTTTTATTATTTGACCCCCACCCAACTCTACTTAAACACACACACACACACAAAGCAGAAAATGTGTAAGCTTGTGATAGACAAACATGTGCCACAAACCACAAAACTACTGTAACAGTATTTGTTATGTGGGATCTATTTAACCAATTATAAGCTGAAGTGACCTTGACCATCACATAACCCCAAGGTCAAGGTATACATGTTCCAACACTGGGCAAGCTGATTGTCAACCCAAATAAAACATACATGTGCCGACACTACACAGCTGATTGATCTCAAATTGTCAAAAATCTTTAAACGTGTCACAAAATTAGTCTAGCTGGTCATTTGCAACTTCAAAAATGCACGTTGGAGTTAAAACATAAAACAGAAAGATCATGATGATTCTGTGCTCGGCTGACTGGAATTAGCTTCCGCAAGTGCAGACTAATCTATACATGAACTCCACTAGTATTTCATCAATAGCTGACTAAAGGTTTATCTATTACCAAGATATAGGCCAATATGTCAGTGTGAGCTCTGAAGATCATTCAAAATCAAAATTAAGAACACCAAAAGAAAACCCATAAGAACATTCCTGGAAATGTTCAAGAATAACCGTGGGCCGAGTATCTACCATTACAAAGATGTAAGCCACTGTGTCTGTTTGGCCTTCCAAAGTCACTAAAGATCAAAATCAACAATATCACATGTACATTTCTAGTAGTGTTTAGTGGTAGTCATGGGCCTAAGATCCACACTTACTAAGATATAAGCCAATATATAAGACTCGTGGAGTCATAAGGAAAAAGCGCTTGAACTCTACTGAACATTCACTGTCAATAGATACAAGGTTTTGCTTGGCCATCCCTTCAAACATCTGATGAATGCTAGCCAGAGCAACTCTATGTGCCTTAAAACAAAGCATTCCATTCGCCAGTTTTTACAATATCGCGACAGATGATGACCTCTGGTGACCTTAATAATAATTCAATATCACTGAATGTCGAAACCTATCAAGACTCTTATGTGATGCTCCAACAGTAAACGTTTCTTGTTGGTAGCGCCATTTCTTACAAGTTATTCTCTCCACAAGTGAACAAAGCTCATGACCCCTAGTAACCTTGGTCAAGGTCGCTGAATGTCAAACTCACCCAGTTTTCTCATAATATGCTTCTACAGTACAGGTTTCATGACAGCAACTCAGTTTCTACTGTGAGAGTTATTTGGTCCGTATGAGTAATGGGGGGGGGGGGGGGCGGTATTCCAACATGCACAGACATGACAACAATAAAAATACCGTCGGCCGATAAAACCAAGGGAGTTAAAATCTTAGGGCCTGGTTTTTGCAAAAACGCTTAAAATTTATGAAATCTATATAAATAGATTATTGCATTATTATTTATTTAACAAACTTGGTACATAATTAAATGGGGAACATCCATGTGCAAAATCAAATAGAAAAAAAATATTGCATTATCATCATCTTCACATAGATGGTACAGGCCCACCCAGGAAACAACTGTCATAAAATAAAAGCATTTCACAAAACCATTTTGACAGCATTGTAGTGCTACCGACACATCGTCCCAAAGTCTGATGTCCCACAGCTTCATCAAAATTAACACATCCTCATTGTTTTCGCCAACTTGCGCCATCTTTAGTCAGATTATATCATGATAACAGTGCGAACAATTCTATGTAGCCGTTCTGGAGATAAAGACAAAGATAGCCTCAGTGCACAAAATGCATACAAAATAGGAAAGCATGCAGCGCCACATAATGTTCAAACTGTGAACTGCATGATCTGAGGTGATTCTGTTTGCAATATCAAAGCAAAAAGCTTAGCAGTTTTTGAGAAGAAAATTTGATTTTTTAATTAAATAAAGTAAAAATATTCATAAAAAATACGAAAATACTGCATCATCATCTCCTTCTTAACATTGGCAGAGAACCACCTACGGAATATCCATTTTCAAAATCAAAACATTCCCTGCGACGAATATTTAGAAGTGGAAAATGTAAAAAGTGTAACCCAAACGAATTTCGTCAAAACTTAAACTGAAAAAAATTATCTTTTCTACCTTGAAGTAAAATGGAAAACAAAATATACACTGCAAAACTAAGGGTGTTTTTTAAGATCAACTCTAAATATTTAATAAAGACCTTTCAAAATTGTCACAGAATATTTTTGTAGAGACTAAGAAGTGCTTTCAATGAATTCTAAAATCTGAAACACATATCTATATTTGAAAATACTATTTTTCTTTTGTGTAAAATTCCAAAGAAAAGATATAAAAAGTTAAATTGCAGAAAAAATTCAGATTTAGCATCAATCTTTCTCATTTCTACAATTACTATGCTACATGCCTAACGGCAAGAAAAAATTCAAGCCATAATTAGCTCATTAAAAGTGGTGTTGAGAGAACGGGTCACCCTCCGCACCCACAATCTTTTTTTCTCAATTCTGCAACTTTGCTGGTTTTAAATAGGAACTCGGTCTTTCATAAGATACATCTCTGGTAAAAGTTTGGTAAAGCTGCAGTTAATATGTTTTGAGACATCGTGGTAACGTCGTCAGAGTTGACGCCACCCAGACGGCTTTCAAATAAATACATTAAACGTTCCATGCAAAAATATCAGAAGACACTGGTTTTATATTGGGACCTGGTCAATCATAAGATGCATCTTTGACAAAAATTTGGTATAGCTGCAGTAATTCTTTTTTTTTTTTTTACATATCGCGGTAACATTGTCAGGGTTGTCGCCACTCAGACGGCCTTCAAATAAATACATTAAAAGTTTTAAAACAACCAGAGGAAGCTGGTTTTCAATCGGAACTTGGTCCATCATAAGGTCCTTCTGTGACAAAAATTCGGTACAGCTAAGGTGAAAATTTTTTTAGATATCGTGGTAACATTGACAAGACGGACGGACTGATGGACGGACGACCCAGGGGACGACAATACCATCCGGCACTTTATGTACGGAGGGTAAAAAGTAGTTTGACATGTGCCAATTGTTTTACATCTATACCACATACATGCACAAAAACAGGAAAAAACAACAACAAAATAGTGTCAAACTAATAGAACAATTAACAGGTGAAGGTCATGTGAAGGTCAAGGGCACTTCAAGGTCAAAGTATGAAACACATTTTTTTGTTTTGTGCTATATATTTGGAGGAAAGGGGTCATCCGATTATAAATTTGAATGATTATTTTGAAATATATTGTCAGTGTGTGCAGAAAAAAAGCAATTTTGGGTAGGGGGAGGGATAAATGAGTAAGCATCGATATTTTAAAATGCTCAAGGGTGACAAGATGTCACCCGGCATTTTCTGACTTTGTGTGACCCAGTAGTCATAAATTAAGCATTAAAAATCTATAGACAATAATGTCAGGTGAACCCAAACTTCTGCCGGCCTAGCAGATCCACCTCACGGTTGAAGGGGCAGACAGGTGGGGTCAACTTCGAAATAAAGCTGCGGGTTTTTTGTAAATTTCTACACTCTGTGCTTCTCATTCCAATGAATAATGAATTTGCTTCATTCATGAATCGGCGCCATGGTTGGCACGTGTTGCTGTGAAAAAAAGGACATAATTCTTTTTGACCTGCGTCTGTCACTGATAGCCTCCTTTCTGGTGATAATCTGATACACTACAACCACTTTCACCCCAGTCCAGGCTACATTTCGCCCGTAGAAGTGCAGAGACTCCAACCCACAGTTTCATACAAACTGGAGATTCTCCCTCCTGGAGTACAATTGAAACTGGAGATTAGCCGGAGCGAAGCGACTATGCTAGGGACTGGGTCTGGGAGGGCAGTGCCCCCTCCTGGGGTGAGAAAATTTTGCAAAAAAAAAAAAAAAAGAGTTGAGATGGTATATTTTGATGATTTATTTTTACCTCATCCATTTTTTTTATCTGGGCGGGAGTAAACATATTCTAAGCGGGAGAACGGGAGAATTTGGAGAAAGGGCAAAAAATAGGAGATCTCCCGCCGAAATCGGGAGGGTTGGAGTCTCTCAAAGTGGGGTAGGGACTTTTGATATTCGGGAAGATGGGCGGATAATGTTTTTGTTTTTCCTTTCATTTTTATGTCTTTGACATAGTGATGGTTCCGCCTGATAATTGACTCTAATTACTTTGGATATAAATTGTTCTGCAAATTTATAATTTCGTTTAATTGAATTTTTTCGAAATAACTGTTTGGTCCCGCAATTAAACCCCCTCCCCAATTCAAAGTAACGCAATTTCTGTTCGAAACCTTCGGTAAGAGTATATATATATATATATATATATATATATATATATATATATATATATATATATATATATATATATATATATATGTGTGTGTGTGTGTGTGTGTGTGTATAAATATATATATATATATATATATATATATATATATATATATATACATATATATATAATCTATAAGTACTTTCGAGTCAACTTTTATTGATTTCTGAAAGCCAAGATGATATATCTATAAATATAATTAATCCTAGTTAAATCTAAGTTACTATCTCCGTACTCATTTAAAAAGAATAATGATAAAATAAATTTTTTAAATTTTTGATCGCCGGCGGTACATTATAAAATAATCATTTAGTTTGTCAGATTTGTACAATAATATATATATATATATATGTATATATATATATGTGTGTGTGTGTATGTATACATGAAATATATATTTCACGTCATATCGACATTGCCGCGGAAAGACCAGAAGATCCACATACATTACCGGATGGCTACCTTGATGGATGGATGGATGTTTATTAGGCCAGGTGGACAGAGAGACATATACATCGGCTGATGTTACCTTGCTGTAAGTCTTCTTTTCTGAGCAATATACAAGCACTGTAACTTTGCTGCAATAAAGATGTTTTCGGGAAATAGTTTCAAAATCTTTATAAAATACAGTTTGTTTGTTTGACATTATTTTTCTCCCTATTTATGGCTCCCAGAATTTTTGACAGTATAAGTCTATGAGATGGCAACTTCCACTTCTGCAGTAAACTGCTTAGTTATTGTGTAAAAGATCTAATTTGCATAAATGGCAACTTCCACTTCTGCAGTAAACTGCTTAGTTATTGTGTAAAAGATCTAATTTGCATAAATTTGTATTTTCAAGGCTTCCACCAGCCAAATTCATTTGTAATAAAGTAGAAAAATCATAGTTGGCAAGTGACGTAGGGTCTACTCTTATTTCTCGAAATTTTTCCTGGGTTTAGCGTGGGACTATCAGCATGCCAGCAGTTGACCATATGGGTACTAACGTCACCATTGTACCGATATTAATACAAATATAAAAATGATGGTGGGACGATATAGTTAGGGGGCTGTATCTCAGAAGAGCCTTAGAAAACACTTTTGTGGACATGAAAGGGTAAAAGCATAAAACATATATAGGATTGATCAGCAATTCCTCTGGATTCAGAAAAGCTATGTTGCCACTCTGGGAAATGATTTAAAGTGATTCTGTGGATGATTTTATACAGTAACCTTTTAATGCGAAAAAAAGAGAAAAATTGTGTTGACAAAAATTTAGAAATTATGATAACAAAAAACCATTATGAAAATCCTTCAATAATGATAATTTTTTATGTTTTTGATAAAACTTAGGTGTCTTTGACTGGCAACTACTATTTGTGTAGCATGACTTTCATGTCTATTGCCTAATTTGCATAAATCAAATATGGCCGCCTCCGAATCATTTCTTGGGTCTTTTTGTGTACTTCATCATTTTATAAATGACCCCTTAAGGCTGTTCAACACTTGCTAATGTTCAATTCCCATGTGCTAGGTACAATTATATATTATTCAGAGAATAAACTATCATTGAACATTTCAAATATAGTATGTAAGCATGTAATTGTCCCTGCAAACCATCAAAAATCACGTTTGAAAATTAGCGAAACTTGCTACCCAGATTAGAATCTGTTGCGTCCTGACCCCAATCTTTGCATCTCCAAGCAGGTTTTATGTTTTATAAATGCAATTTTAGGGTATGCAGCAGTGCTAACAGTCAACATTTCTGTACTTTCTTTCAAATGCTTAGAAAAATGCTAATCAATCATAAAACACGCTAATCACTCTTAAAAAGATAGTGAAGCACTGTGGCTATAGCATTTCCGTAGCTAACATTTTATAGCCATACTGCCATGGTCAAAATAACTAATACTTCATCACAAGTTGTTTAGCAAGATGCTAATCAAAAAGAAAATTAAGGTACACACTACAGCTGTAAAATGCATTCACAGATGACACACCAAACTGTTAAATGTTTTGGCAAACTAATCACTGTCTGGATCAACATTTTTGGGGTTGAGACACCAGTCTCGACACCTACAGGCTCCAGTGCACCTTAGCTTGGTTCGGTTGCACATGCATTGGGCTCTTTTGCTTCTACGACCAGTCTGTGTGCATCAACAGGTAGTTACAGCTACACATTCAGCTGAGAGCCCTTCCTTTGTCATAAGAAGGGAAAGCAACTACCATGTGCCACCCAGAGGTCAGAGGACTTGGTAATTTTGGGTTTGCGACCATAGCATTTTTCCAAATCAGTGCCTGGTAATGAGCACGTTTAATGTGCAAGTGAAGTGCATCTTCTGTTGCGGGTAAGTTTTCTAGCCTACGTTTACCGTTACGGAACTGACTGCGACACAGAGTCTGGATTGACTTAGTGCCATTTGTTGCTTCATATAGCTTGCATACAAATTCCTCTGCTTGCAACAGAGTCTGTTCCCCTAACTGGTGTGCCACCCCTAGATGCCAAAGCAACTGTGGTGCTTCAATGAACACCTTCCAGGCAACCTTTTTTGATATACCTGCAAACTGACAGACAGTATCACACCCTGTGATTGCATGGAATCTTAATATGCTGTCCCTGATTTCATCACTGCGTTCAACATTATGTACAGCAATATACCGGCGAAATTTTTCTGTACCAAATTTCACCCATAGTTCATTGCTCAGCTGAGGAAAGAAAGCAACCAGGAGCACAAGCACATCTGTGTCACTACTTGAGATAAGGATTCTCTCAAACCCAGCAGACTTGGCATCAGAGGCATGGAGTAGCATACGGGTATCAGCCTCTTCTTGCTCTGAACACAAATGTTCAACATTTGGCCTGGCAGATGAAAGGGCAGACCCATTCTTGCCCCCCACTGACTACCAACTCCTTACGACCCCCAGGAGCAGTTTTCAATAATTCAGTCATTAGAAATTCAGCCATACATGCTTTATTTTCATTCAAGCTAATGAATGTGTTCTACTGTTGAAGCAACTTTACAGTCCTACCAATGATCTCCTTCCTAATTCTCTTGATTTTCCAGTGCGCTGTTTTCTAGTTTCACCTTTGATTGAGTGTTCATGGTAGCAATCAAATACAACATCCACCCTAGTACATGGCTCACGAAAATTTGATTTGATGTTTATTGCAAAGCAATCAGCCAGGTCTTCAAATGTCAGTGCACCAACAGGCTTACCCATAGCCTGGACAACAGCCATTCCATCTATGATAATGCATGTTGGTGTTTGAGATTGGGGTAGGTATTTTAGTGATACATCAATTCCTGCCTCTAAAATAGACAACAATTGGGCTTTATTGGCAGGCTCAGGTTGCCATCTGTTGTTGCCAAAGAGAGAGGAACTTTGCTAAGTTCTTGTGCCAACAGATTGTCTACATTGATTTCTCTTCCAGACTCTATACTGACAACAATGCATTGGAAAAGATCACGATCTGCCTGGATGACTGCAGTTTTTTGCTTTTGTTTGTCAGTTGTAACTTCAACACAGAACATGGATGCCATGGTTTTTGAGTACTGTCTAGGTATAGTTGCATGCAAATTGATGGATTTTTCTATCAGTCAGTCTGTTACAAATTGGTCTACAATGTTCTTGCCACGTATTTCTGCTGATTGTCAGTCATGAACAATGTTTTCTTCTGCTATATCACCAGTTGTGAGAGACATTAATTCTGAGGATTGCCGGTTGAAGACATGAAATGCTTGGAACTGTGAGACAAGTTTTGTGACATCATTAGCATCTGGACTTCCCCTTGCATGCCCACAATCTTTGTGCAAGCCAATGTCTTCCTCACCTTCACTTAGGCAAAGCATATCCCTGGTATCCATAGCTAACCGGGTTCGGTCTACATATGTAAAACAGCAATTACATGCTGTGTCTAAACGTGTAATGCCAATCGAACCTCCAGCTGTTTTACTCGCTTTGTTGAAACGCTCAAGTCCTTGGTCATCTGAAACTTGGTTGAAAGTCCTCTTGGATTCTTTGACCACAAAGTCGCCTGACTGAAAGCCTTCACACACATCAGGTGCTACATATTGTAGTTGCTTCATATCAGCTAGAAAGACTGAGCCCCGTCAAAGATAATTGTAATGGTCATATGCTGCCATCCAAGGTAGAACTTCAGCAAATGAGGACAGGTACAGTGACCAGTAGCCATCCCGCAATGCTCTTGTAAAGCGAAGCAGAATTAACACTAGATGCACGTACTCCCTCCAGAAAATGAAACTGGCATTGTCCTTGTGGGACTCGTCAAACCCATCCAACAGACTATCCAGCTGTTGTAATTTAGGCAACATCTCATGCAGTGACATTACTGCAGCATTACTATCTTTATTGACAAAGCCTTGTACAAGCTGACCAGCCAGCTCTGTGACTAATGTTGCAAGTTGCTGCTGTCTGTCACCTAACCACTCTACAAAAGCTGGCCACAGGATCTACCACAGGGCCTCATATGTGAGTTTGTGTGCACGCATAACACTGTTCCACAGCGAGCCCTGAAGGATATTGTCAGCTGTATTCTCTCCATATACTCCGCTTTCTACCAAAATGTCTCTTAAACCAGAATCAGCCATGTATTTGCCAATCACCTTAGAGAAAATTATTTGAATATGGAAGCCTCCCATGATGACAACCAAGTTTCTACATTCTTCTGCCTGAAACCGCTGCAACATTTTTGCTTTGCAGTACAGCTGCTCGTCAAAAGTGATAACTGTAAACATCTGATTCAAAGCAGCAGTCATTTTTTGACACCTCTGAATGACAGTCCAGGGGTTATCAAAGTCATGGGCAAGTGCATTTATGATTGGCATTGGACCAATGGCTGTTAAAGCAGGATTGACATTGGACAACTGTTGATTAAAACCTGTCCAGGCAGGAACATGCTCATCATCAGGTTCCTGAAGCCTTGCTAAAATCCAAGCCATGTCTTTAGCTTTTGCCTCACATGTGACTGCAGCATCAGGTCTGTACCAGATCTTTTGCACAGGTTCTGGGAATGAGGGTCTAGCTTTATTTGCACCAATAGGAGATGGCATAATGGCTTGAAAATCATCAGGGACAGACACAGATTTTGCTGATCCAGGATCAACATTTAGCTCTGGTGTCACATTTATGGAAATGCTTCTCCTGAGGGCAACTGTTTGTGATGCATGAAAAATGCCTCTCCCATCAGGGGTTTCCTCAATGATGTCAATGCTATCATTTGCATACCTAATATAACCACAATATTGAGCATGAACGAAATTGTGAGGAATCACTGTGTTTCCTTGTTCCCTGTATCGTGTCAGCACTGAATTTTCAAGTTGATCTATCACACAACAACATGAAAAAAAGATATGGTAAAGTGCCCACATCTTAATGGCGAAACTTTTTCAAAGTGGCCAAAATAAAGATGACTGTTACTTATGAAAGTTGAAATGTTATTGCATCTGCACTATAATTTTACTTTAAATAACTTGAATTTTGACATGCGTGCACTCACACTCACTCACACACACAAACACACCACACACACTATATATATATATACATATATATATATATATATATATATATATATATATATATATATATATATATATATATATATATATATATATATATGTATATATGTATATAACATTGCATATTTGCTTTGCTTTCAGAGGCATGTTAAACATTTTTTTGTTACTTTGAAACCAACCAGAAACTGAAATTTCAAAAATTCTGTAGAAGAGAGTATTTTTCCTTTCTTTACAGTGTCCCTTCTTATAATTGTACACACATAAGGAAATCACAATGTGCACTTATATTCTTCAGAATTAAACACAGAACAGCGCTGGATAACAACATCCAGACTGAACTAAATAAAAGGCTTGAAATTTTCAGTTAACTAACCCAGCCTTTTATGAAGGGCCTATTATTAGAATTTGAATTCTGATAATTTTTGGCTGGAAGCCGGGGTCTGATATCACCTTATGTAATCTCACGTAACTCCAATACAAATTATCTGCCAAAGTGGCAACATAATTTTTCTGATTTGCAAGAATCTTCTCTTTAAAATGAAGTATATTGCCAGCTTGTACCTCAAAGCGTCCACAAAAGTTACATTTTGAGCCAAAGCCCCCTGACTAATACACTTTCAAACAAAGAAAACATATAGATAGACGTAAATGACATGAAAAGATGAGAAATACAAAATGAAAAAGTCTTCTTTTTTTCAAATATAGATTGACTTTAAAAAAAGCAAAAACAAAAGTGCGTCCAGATTGGCAATTTCTGGAAGATGTGATCCCTACAATACTTGCACCCCGTCAACCACAGAACGCCTTGTCAACTAAGTTTCGTTTTATGAACCTTTCAGTTGTCATGATGTCATAACACGATGCCAATGGCAATGGGCCACCAAGATGGTTGACGATCAGATTAACAGTCAACAAAATTTACGAGCTATAAGCTGATAACGAAGTAACGATTTTGAACGCAACGAAATGGCGTAAAGCCTGAAGTCTGTAAACAATTCATCGCTTTAGGTTTCATGGAGAATCAGTTTCCTTGTCTTGAATGTAATCTCGTTAGAATACCATTTGGGTGATCACAAAAGTAAATGGATGTTTATGGTTTCACGCACTGATCACTGAACATCGACTGTACAGTGCACAAAAATTCATTCACCCACGCAGAACAACGTGCTTTTTCGTTGCTTGTCGTGTTCTTGGAATGCGCTCTGAAACTTCTCTGCTTCCTCAATCGTATGGAGATGAACAGTGCTGAATGTTAGAGATTGCACAGAAAAGTTTTTACTTGCATAAAATTAACAAAAACAAGGACATATCATATCTAAGAAATTTAAATAGGATATTCATAAATTTCCTAAATTAACAGACACTGCCAATCAAGTTGTCAGTAAGAGGACAGATACTGTGTGTATCCATTTTAATAGCGATAAAAGTCCATGCGAATTTCATCGTCCAGGTGCCAAATTATATTCTTGTACCTCTTATGGCCATAATAGTCCTAACGTTGTTCTTTCTCTTTTTACCGACCAGTATGCATTAATGATAACTTGCTAATTAATTGTAACATATGGTGATTAGAAAAAAGGGTTGCGATCAAGTATATCGAGTTCACCCAATTCTGTGTTCCTATTCTGAGGTGTTTTAGTCATCTTGACATCCAAACATGCAGTACACAAAAACAAAAGCAAATGGTATACATGTCAAAATTAAAAACCGCTCCTTAGAAAATTTGAAGATTTGGATTTGAACACTGTACTTTGGTCTTGTATCTGATATAGCTACAACAGTCCTATCGTTGTAATTTATCTGTTCACCCATCAATATGCATTGATGATGACTTGCTAAGTAATTGTAATATAATTATGGTGATTAGAAAAAACGGGTTACCGCCAAGTATATAGAATTTTTTTTATCTCGTAATTATGAGCTAAAATCTCGAAATTACAAGTTAAAATCTCGTAATTGCGGGATAAAATAAAAATTACGAGTTTTTAAGAGAAAAAAACAAACTTTTCTTTCGCACCATTGAGCCTCCACAAGGTGGCTCAATGATGCCAACCAAGTTTTTGTCTCGTAATTATGACTTTTTTTTCAGATGAAAAAAAAAAAAAAAAAACTTTTGGTCGGCACCATTGAGCCACCATAACTTTCGGTAGTATTCGCTGAGATTATTAATGACTTCTAAATGAAACGTTTACATTTATAGCAACATATAAATAAACTCACTTGTACACTTAGCGCAAAACGCCCTTGTATACAGTGCATTTCATTATGGGGGGGGGGGGATGAAGACCAGTTAAATTCTAATACTAATGAAAAATTGTATGAAATATTATTTGATGATTCTAATCAATGTCCAATTCTAATTACAATTTGGTGGTCCAAAGTCGCTTTCCCTTACTCAACGCTCAGCCTAACCTTACATTCTATATTCTGAAACCCTTTTAAAATTTGTGCATCTTATATGTTTAAGATAACGCCCAGACTATAACCTCCAATCTTGGAGTTGAATATAGATTTATCCCTGCACGATTCATATATATTTTCATATGATTTTTAGTGGACGATTGTTTTCACAGTTGTGTAATCTTTTCAGTAAATGTTGCTTAAACAGGTTTCTACATCATTTTGTCATCCAAACCTTGCTGTCGACCATGTCAGACATTGGTAGTCCAATGTCCGAAAAAAATCTTTCTTTCTTTCTTTCTTTCTTTCTTTCTTTCTTTCTTTCTTTCTTTCTTTCTTTCTTTCTTTCTTTCTTTCTTTCTTTCTTTCTTTCTTTCTTTCTTTCTTTCTTTCTTTTTTTGTTTTTTCTTTCTTTCTTTCTTTCTTTCTTTACAGGCAAATTTGTCCGCCAATTCATTTCAAAAGTATTATTCATACAAACTGCAAACTTTACACAATCATACATCTATACATGAAGTCTCACCTTTTTATAATGAGAGTTCATGCTTTTCAAAATTATGCGAGTGAGGGTTAATTAAAGTTTGAAATATTCAATATCTTATTACTGTAGTAGATGGGGTTCCGCCTGTATAGGAGTTCCATCCTAGCTAGGCAAAGGTCATATCGAGGTTAAAGGTCAATTTTAGGTCAAATTGTCATTTCATAGGTCAGGTTCACTTCAGGTAGAAGTCATCTCAAGGTCAAAGGTCATTTCAAGATCAAAGGCCACTTTCGGTGGTGGCTTTCTACTTGCCGTCATTTGGTCAATTTTTACCAAATTTTGAACATGCTGGGCTCAAATTGTAGCTATTGTAACGCTGCACATTTTTTAACTTACATGTGACCTCTTAAAGTCAAAGGTCAACGTCATTTGGACCTTTGAAAGTTTCATCCAGCGATAACTCGATCAATTTCCATCCAATTCTAATCATGTTTTACTCAAATTTTAGGTATTACAACACTGCACATTTTTGTCAGAACATGTAACATCTGAAAGCCAAAGGCCAATGTCATTTGGCCCTTTAAAAGTTTCATCTTACCATAACTTGGTCAATTTTCATTTGATTTGGTTCATGTTGGGCTTAAATTGTGGGTATTGTAACACTGTATTTTTGTAAATTAGATGGGACCTGTAAAGGTCAAATTTCAAAGCCAAAGGTCATTTGGATATTGAAATTTTCATCCAGTCAGAAGCTTAATGGGAGGTGAAGTACCAAAGGACAAAAGTTGTAGAATATAATATTTACAACTTTTGATGGCACAAACAGATTTGCGTTGAACCAAATCTTCTTTTCTAGTTTTTGCTGTTTTCTTTGCGTTTCATGTTTTAATTTTTCAATGTATTTATGAGTACATTGGGTACACAAAATGTATCTTTCTTTATTGGGGCTCTTCAGTACATATATATTTTACTCAGGCGTATCGTTATGTATATTCCGTATATCAGGTTCTTCAATGTTACCATTGTCCAATGCAAATGTGTCATAATACTGCCACCTCTTATCTTATCACTTAAATTACTTAGTGTATATTTCATTAATATTAATGCGGTGTTCTCTCCTATTCTGCATATGCTATCATATTGCAAAAATTACCCAGAAAGGTCCTGTCTATTTAAAGTTCAATTTGTATGTCACATTGGCCATGGCCAGATTCTCTCAAATTGCGTTAGTGACTCGGAAGAACAACACAAATTCGAATAATTATTTTAACTTCTGTTTCAGGCTCCCACAAGCACTTTCTTTATTCTGCATGTTAAAACAGTACCACATCTGTTTTACACACGCACGCACACACACACACACACACACACACATGTATAATATATATATATATATATATATATATATATATATATATATATATATATATATATATATATATATATATATATATATGTATATATATAATACTCCGAGTGTCATAATTAATTTTTTCTGTCACGCCTATCGCAAACGTCTGCTTATTTTATTCATTTACAATTCTGTTTTATGCAGGAAATGGTCAAACGTTGATGTCTGTGTACTTATTTTCTCTCCTCTTTTAGTCCTACTAGCTGGAAATATACAACTTAACCCATGCCCAACAGACAGTTTCTGTGACACAACTCTTTGCCATATTAATGTCCGCCGTTTGTCCCAGGAGAAAATGAAGAGTATTCATACTGACATTGCCATGCATTATGACTTTACTGCTCTTTCTGATACGTTTTGTCACAAATTCACCAGGTGACGATCTTTTATTACGTTGTTTCCATAAAATAATGCGCAAGGATCGTCTCAAGCGGAACAGGAGGCGGTGCTGCCCTCTATGCATGTCAAGAAGTACTGGTTACCAGGCATCACGACCTGGAGAGCTGTTAGACCCCTAAATGTAAACACGCCCCTAAATGTAAATTTACATTTAGGGTTAGGTGTCAGACCGCTAACTGTAAACAGTACCCCTAAATGAAAACGCAAATTTGACGAAAAAAGGGTGGTTCAACCCCTAGCTGTAAACACGCCACTAAATGTAATTATTTGGGTAGGTGGATACTGGACCCCTAAATGTAAATGAACGTTAAATGTAATGGTTCATACGGGTCAAGAGTGTCGCATCGAGGCTTAAGACTGGCGTGGAATCGACGGGTAATATACATATTTATATATATATATTTATATATACATCAAATACATAACATATATTTTAGATAGATAAATAAATAAGTAATAGCCCTTCACGTGTAATGCGTCACAACAAGCTGGAACTTTAAAAATTCCAAAGTGAAGCTCTCGCATTGCGGCTTTAGAATATCATTGCATACAAAAGCTTGTCAAATATGGCAAAAATTTATCTTGAAGTTCCCGCCACCAGCGTGCCATGTGAAAGATTGTTTTCAGATGCCGAAAATTATTTATAACCAAGCAGCGGGCTTCTTTGTCCCTGAAATGGTGGATGTCCTCATATTCTTCTATTATAACAGAAACCCAAATAAAAAGTAAACTGGACTATACTACACTCGTGCACTCAAGGTCGATACATTCAGGGAAGTACATTTAACTGTATACACCTCCCTGATAACAAATAAAATGCTTTTCTGTTTGATTGAAGTACCCGCTGTGGTCTCGTTCTTTTGAATGTGGTGTGACTCGGTTGCTTTTGATTGATGTGTGCGTGGATTTGGTTTGTTGATAAATATACCACAGCTAATGTGTGGTGCTAATAGAATAGAATATGCAATCCAATATATACTATGTATTTGATATATACATATATATATATATATATATATATATATATATATATATATATATATATATATATATGTATATATCAAATATATTATATTACCCGTCGATTCCACGGGTAATGGCTATTCCGTTATGGTAACGGATACCCAACAGAGCTTACTGTTGAGCCAGTCTTAAGCCTCGATGCGAGACTCTTGACCCGTATGAACCGTTACATTTAACGTTCATTTACATTTAGGGGTCCAGTATCCACCTACCCAAATAATTACATTTAGTGGCGTGTTTACAGTTAGGGGTTGAACCACCCTTTTTTCGTCAAATTTGCGTTTTCATTTAGGGGTACTGTTTACAGTTAGTGGTCTGACACCTAACCTTAAATGTAAATTTACATTTAGGGGCGTGTTTACATTTAGGGGTCTAAACAGAGCCCTGATCTTGAATTGTTATGGGCGGAAATTATATTACATAGTAACACGTTTTTATTAGGAGTTATTCACAGGCCACCGGACTCGCCAGTAGCATTTTGGGACAAGCCACAAGCTAGTCTCGACCTGGCTAAAACTGCTGGTATTCATAATGTTATTATTACCGTGGATCTCAATGCCGATTTTTCCACAGTTCCTGGCAAAAAACTTAATAATTTTTGTACCACCCACTTTCTTACTTCTCATATCCAAGAACCCACACGTATAACTAACAATACTTCACACTGCTTGGATCAAATAATTTCCGATTTTCCGAATTATATTCTTGAACCATGCGTTCTTCCACCGAGTGCCAATTGTGATCATTGTGTGGTATTTTATTTTATTTTCATTTATTTATTACTGAAGTACCCGTTCACAGCGGGGGCGCCGCGGGTTCTGCAGGGCAGAACCTGCGGCGCGTCAGATAAAAACATTACATACAATGCAACAATGCAGTATAAAATATTTAAGTTATTACAAGGTTGTTTACAATATTTTTGCTATCTAAAATAGGCCGGTTTTACCCTGACGTGTCTGCGAGAGACTCACGTCGAAATCCCCACGCTTCCATCAAATACTGCTTAGAAATCATATCAAAGACTTTACCCGGGGTTTCCCCAAAATCGTAAGCATGTTCTTCAAAAAAATAAGCATAGTTTACTTAAATTGGATGGACTACAAAATCTGTGCCATACATCAAGTGCTCCTTCTGACCTTAGTGTGCATTCCAGCAGGTTATAATACTTGTTTCGGATATGATTAAGGGAAGGACAAAGAAACAGAAAGTGAATTAAATCTTCAGTAGCACCTTTACATAAATCACATTTGGTATTAGTAGTCACTTTCCATTTACACAAAACCTCCTTTAGGCCCAAACACCCTGTACGCGCTTTAAACTTTAATCTAATGCCATTAAAATTATCTCCAAACGTGGATCTTTTTATCGATCGATACCAGTACAGAGATGCAAATTCGTCAATATTTTGGAAAAACAGAAGAACGAAACTTTGTAAATTTAGCTTCATAAACGGTTGGAGACAACTGTCATTTGCACTTTTAAGAGCCCTGTCCAACCCAACATTTTTAAGCACATTGTGCATCTCGGGGAGATATGGCCAAACATTGTGTATTCCTTTTGAATACTCTTCATCTAAAGCCACAAATATCTCCTTACATAAACGCGTGTCTGGTAAATCATATTTCATTCTATGAAAGTACTTTATGCGGAAAGTATCCAAAACTAGATTTATAGGGAGCCAACTGAGGTCCCCTAAACTGCTGCCATTGCCGGGTTGCATTTGATTTTCACCACAGCCCTTGCTATCGAACATTGGATCGACTTTAAAATAGATACACTCTCTTTGGTGTTGTTTGGCCAGACGGCACTTCCATGTGATACAGAAGGAAGTTTTTTTTCCACATGGGACTACCAAAATTTACTCTATTTATATCGTCATGGGTATGTTCTAACATTTTGTTTGGGAGGAAAACTGAACCTGCCGATAAAAGATTAACATGGGAATACGACAAGGCAGATTTCAGTCATTTTCGTGACTATTTCAGCCTAATTCACTCAGACAATTTCTTTTTTCTAATGACGTAAATGATTGTTGTCGTTTATGGACTGAAGGCTTCCTGCAAGCCGCTGAAGAATGTTTTCCCAATGAGGAAGTAACCATCCGTCCAGACGACTTGGTATACGTCAACGTTTCGCTGTGAAAAGTGTCAACTTATGCATGCCTGGTCCAAAGCAAAGGAGGGAGAAAATGGTCCTCGCAGTCACGAATTATGGGCTACTGACAACCGGCTGCGCAACCTTTACCAAGAGCACCTTCACCAAGCTGAAGAGCAACATAATAATAAATTAAGTAAATCCCTTAAAAATTAAAAAAAAAAAAAAAAAAGAAAAAAAAAAGAAAAAAGAAAAAAAAAACATGGTGGAAAACAGCCAAATACTTTCTGAATTGAAATCGCATTGGAAATACCTTCTTTATTGAGTGACAGCAAACATGTAGCACATAATACATCTAAAGCTGAAATCTTTAATTTTTCTTCTTTTTTTTCGAAAGCCAAACCAACCTTAATATGTCTTCAGTCCTAAACCCTACACGACCTGACCTCTCAACAAATACTCTCTGACATCTTAACATATGTGAAGGTGAAGTTTTGAACACTCTTAAATGCTTCGACCCATCCCAAGCAACTGGTCCTGCATGATGGTTTCAGTACTAGACTCTAGAAAGAAGCCGCTCCAGTTATCGACAAATCTATAACTAAATTATTTAATATGCCTCTAGATCAGAAACAATTTCCGACCACTTGGAAAGAGGCCCATGTTACACCTCTCCATAAAAAGGGCGAAGAGAGCTTGCGTAACAACTATCGCCCTATATCTCCTTTCAGTTGTACAGGGAAAATATTGGTGAAGTAGTAGGCTCACTGAAGCATGTTTTCAACTTTTTCCGAGACAACATGGTTAACTCTGCAAACCAGTCGGGATTTATACCTGGCAACTCTACAGTTAACCAGCTACTTTCTCTTTATCATGAATTGTGCTTATCTCTGAACCAACCAAAAAAAGTTATAATTGTTTTTCTTGATATAAGCAAGGCCTTTGACAAAGTCTGGCACAGCGGACTTATACATAAACTGAAACAAAAATGGAATTGTCGATAACCTTTTGATATGGTTTGAAAATTCTCTTGATGACCGAAAGCAGGGTGTAGTTCTTAGTGGTCAGTCCTCCAGTTGGGAACTATTAAAGCTGGAGTGAGGCAAGGATCAGTTTTAGGTCATTTACATTTTCTAATCTGTTTCAAGGACTTAGTTAACGTTGTAAACTCAAATGTTAAATTGTTTGCTGATGAAACGTCACTTTATCTCATTGTCGATGACCCAGCTCATGCTGCCACTGCCATGAACGGCCATCTTAATTCCTTACACCAATGGTCCAAGGAAAGGCTCATATCTTTCAATGCTCTCAAGACTGATACTACGCTTGTTTCTCTTAAGGGGATCCCATCCTGACCAGCCACCTCTCATTTTTCAGGGTCATCAACAGGAAAACATTGCTATGCATAAACATTTAGATCGCACTCTTAAATCTGATCTAAAATGGAATTAACATGTAAAACAAATTGCAACTAAAGCTTCCAAATAGCTACTCTTTATGAATAGTTTGCAATATCGTCTTGATCGTAAAACATTAGAAGTTATGTATACTTCCTTTATACGGCCTATTTTACAATATAGCAGTGTGGTCTGGGATGGTTGTTCTCAGGATGATTCAAAACTCTTAGAGGACTTGCAATTGACTGCGGCCCGCATCGTGACGGGAGCAATGAAAACCACGTCAAATGAAAAATTATATGCGGAAACTGGTTGGAAATAACTATCTGAACGTAAAGACCGTTCTAAACTTATTATGATGTACAAAATACTCCATAATCATGCTCCAAATTACTTGAATACTCTGATATCTAACTTTCCAGTTGACGAGAACCATCGGTATAACTTCAGAATACGTCAAAAGTTGCCCCATTTAGGCCCACTTGCTTTTGACACCAGAACTGTCGTATTTGAGAAATTTTTTTCCCTCAGCAACTTAATTATGGAATTCCCCGCCGCAAGCAACTCGAAATATACCATCTATGTCTCAATTCAAACGAGAAATAACTTATCCCTTGTCATGTCGCGTGAAGTATCCAGAAATTTAAATGTTGGTAAGAGATATTTGTCTATCCTTCACACCCGATTACGTATTGGCCGCAGTCAGCAAAACGAACATTTAAATGGACACAGAGTTCAGTCCTCTTGCTGATTGGCAGCGTCTATTTATTTGGGAAGTTTATGAATATCCTATTTAATTTTCTTAGATAGGGCATGGCGGTTTTTTTTTTTAAATTTTATTTATTTATTTATTTTTTTTTTGTTAATTACATGCAATTAAAAACTTTTCTGTGAAAGCTCTAACATTCAGCACTGTTCACCTCTCCACGATGGAGGTACTGTCTCGACTGTTCGAGACACGCGAGCCCTTAGTGGTTTAGGAAAAGTACCGCGCTGACTAAAATTTCGAACGTACCGGCGTCTTCAGCGGCTTGGCCCTGTTCCTACACCTTGCCTATAGCAAGATGCGGCGCACAGGGCATGGGTTTTTTAAAATTGCTATCATCTTGTGAAGACGGCAGCGAAGCAGGTGGGTGTTGAAATTTCACCATCTGATGCCATTACAATTTACATTCCTATAGACTGTCACCCGGGTCGACACCAAAAAACTGATCTGCAAAAATTTACACATCTAGGGTTAGACGAGGCGGATCCCAGCCTGTCACTTTTTTGTAGTGAGTACACAGGCAACATGCAGTGAGCCCGGCGCGGATAACAAGCACCAGGTGGTGGCAAAAAGTCGTCGACTTTTTGTCTACAACCACCCCTAGATATACATGCATTGGTATATAATATCAAAGATAGTGTTATATCATTTATGTATTACCAGGGGTTATGATTCAACAAAACATGGCGTGTAATATTTACTGGGACCATGTATAGGGTAAGTTTTAGATTTATTTTATTTGCCTCGGTCACATTTTGAAGCCGTCATGTCAAATGACAAATGTTTCAACATTCTAGAGAGTATGTACAGATCAACTGAAATGTGTATCAAGATTAATGGAAGGTTATCAGAAAATGTTCAAACTTATATGGGGGTTAAACAAGAAGATATCATGAGTCCAGCACTTTTCAATCTTTATATTAACAACCTGCGCGAGTATATTGGTGAAGATAATGCTGATCCTGAGCTAAATGACAAAAAAATCAATGCCTTTTTATATGCCAATGATTTAGTTTTGCTCTCCTTATCACCAGGAGGTCGTCAAGGGGGCCTGCATGAAATTGATGAATATTGCAAAAACTGGAAACTCAACATACATGTAAGGAAAACATAAATCATAATGTTTAACAAATGTGGAAGTAGATGTGGTCTAAAAATCTATCTTGATAAAGAATGTCTTGAAAATGTAAAAGGATACAAATATTTGGGTTTTAACTTTAGCAGTTACTGGTAATATGGTCAAAGCAAAGGAAAATGTATACAAGAGAGCGCTTAGAGGCTTATTCAAATTAAACGCATGTTTCACACTAACCAGTGCAAGTCCGAGATTAAGCTTAAAACTATTTGACCAACTCATTAAACCTATCAGACTGTATGGTTCAGAAATATGGGGATATGTAAATGTGACGAACAGAAAATTAAGGGATGAAAACTGGATGGAAAATTTATATACCTCTTACCCTGTGGAAAAAATAAACATCAGTTTTAGTAAATATATTTTAGGCATAAAAAGGAGAACAACGAATGTGGCAGCAATAGGAGAACTTGGGAGATACCCACTGGGCATAAATGTAATAACTTCAATGATCAAATACTATGGTCATTTCGAAAACTCATAAAACAAGTTATTACAGAGTGCAAAAATAGAATCGGTCAGTTTGAAAAAAAGAAGAAGAGGGAATTGAATCATTGATGATTTTTATTTTAAATGCTGTGACAAACTCCAAATAAATATGCAGGAAATGAAAACACAAGAAGGAATTAACAAAATAAAACTGGTATTAAAAGAAAACTACATCACGTTTTGGGAAGTACAAATGGGACAAAATTTAATTACAGAAGGCAAATGGTGCGCATACAGAAGAATCGAAACAAAATTTATTTATGAGAGTTATATTTGGATCATGTATATCGCAAGGATCACAGGGCAGCACTGACACAACGGAGGGTGAGTGCCGATAGACTTGAAATTGAAAAAGGGCGCCATTAAAGACCATTTGTCCCAAGAGATGAAAGATTCTGTAAATTTTGCCTTCTGTCCAATAATAAAAAAGGGATGAGACCCATTTTCTTAAGGGTTGTCACAATTAGAAATGAGACGGAAATATTATGGGTGGCAGTAGCAAAAAGATGCAAACATTTTAACAAAATGAGTAAAAAAATGAATTTTTTTACCTTCTTAATTGTGAGGATGAGCTTATCACTTTTGTGTCAAATGGCTTTGAAATGTAAAAGGTATGAAGAAGTTACCACAACACTGTACCCACCACAATTTAGACAAATGTATATAAATAAAGGATAGGATTCAGTATAGAAATAGTGTGCTCCGTGGACTTTTTAATTTCATATTTATGTACACTTGTCTATGTATGTTCACCTCTTTGCCCCTAGAGGGCGTGAATGTGGCAATAAAATCTTTGTATCTTGTATCCTATTGGCCAGTTGGGCACGTCTATGTTAACCTGCGGTTAACTTCATGTTAGAATGGACAACCTGGCGTTGTGAAGCTGCAATTTAACTCAATGTTAACTCCAAGTTGACCAGCCACAAGTTGGTTTGCACAGGGTTATGTCAAATATAGATTACACAACTTCAGGTTGAAACCACTTGCTTCACTCCTTGACTTGTAAAACAATTGGACTGTTACCTATTTCGTTGTAGGTATGGATGCTCCACATGCACATGCCCATGTTCCCCATTTTTCTTTCGCTGAATAATTTTCTTGACATGTTCATTCAATTCGTGGAGATTGGTGTTCTGTGCTGGACCTTTTTACATGTTCATGTGCACTGGTCACCATCGCACTATAATGGGCCCCCAACGTAAAATCAACTTCACTTCTCTGGAGAAAGAAACTATGTTGGAGTTGGTTAAGACAGCTCGCTATATAATAGAGAGTACAAAGAACGATGGACGGATGATCGACATAAAAGACAAGCGCTGGGATACCACGACCCAGCAGTTCAATTCAAGACACGGGATAACTGACAGAACCAAAACACCAAAACCAAAACCAAAACCAAAAACAGCAAAAAAAAAAAAAAAAAAACAAAAACAAAAAAAAAACACAACCCCCCCCCCCCCAAGGATGTACGTAAAATGTGCAGCGAAGTGCATGAAAAGAAATTACAAAAGACAAACAAGAAAAGAGAAAAACCGGAGGGAGAGAGAAAGAGGGGAGTATTAGCGCAATATCCCAGAAGGTGGCAGACATGCTTCCACAACAAATCACTAGCTTGAGGAACTCCTGTGATGACGATGCTGAATATAATAGAGAGGAACTGCTCTCTCTGTCTGTCTGTCTCTGTCTGTCTGTCTCTCTCTATCTCTGTCTGTCTGTCTATCTATCTATGTATCAATATCCTCCCACATTGCAATGAGGTTGCTCCTTTCTATCTACATGTGAATATGAATGTTTTGAATTTCATTCATTTTGTAATAAAATTCATTTGAAATAATTTTGGTCACATGCAGTTGACTCATCAAATGAAGAAGGTGCCGATTTTGCAAAAGTTACCATAATCCAGTATATTTGTTTAAGTTTGGCTAATCCATGTTTTCTTGATAACCAACTGTATTCTTTACAAAGTGCACTGACTTTAAAATAAAATCTCTGCTTGACTCTTCATGAGATGTACTTACCATGTGATTATGTGATGAACCAAAATGAAGATGTCACAAAAAATTATAAAAAGAAGGCGAGCTCCATGTTGATTCATGATTCCTGCTTGATCTATAAAGTTCAGTTTGGTGTCTGTAGAGGTAACCTTATTTACATGCACAACAGACAATGGCCAATGGTATATGGAAGCCATTTTGTTTACAAGTTTCCAGGAAATACTGGAAAAGGGAATTTCTCACACTAATGCAGACGTGTCACAGTACCCCTACCCCATGTTAACTATGACTTGGGGCTATGTTTAAATGAAACCATATTGTAACTTCAGGTTAACTTCTTGTTGAACGTGCGGAGCTCAACCTGTCTGTTAACTGTACGTTAACTCCAGGTTGACATAAGCTGACGTTAACGTAGATGTGTATAACTGGCCATATGTGTCTTAACTCTTTCAATGCCATCTGCGGCTAAAGTCGAACTACCGTGAATCGAGGAGGGTGTGTGTGACCGCTGAACCTTGGTATGATCTGTGACTTTTATGTATAAGAATGGGATACATCCCAAGTTCAAGGGATTTATCTGGAATCCTGCTTTTTTGAATCCCGGAGCGAAGCGTAGGGATTTAAAAATGCAGGATTCCAGATAAATCACGAGAACAAGGGATATATCCTTTTTATACCATGCCTTCTTTGTTTTCATGAATATAAATGCATTTTAAAATGTATTCACCAAAGCAAATCAGTCCTGTGTTGAAATTTAGCCATAGAAATTTAAAGCAGGGATATATGTGTAAGCAGGTGACATATATATCCCATGAGAAAACAAAGGAGGCATGGTATAAGTACCCGTATAATTATTGGGGCCTTGGTATAACCTTTGACCTTCATGTATAAGTACCCTTATTTATAATTTATTTATGCAGAAAAGTACCCTTATAGGTCCCTGTATGAAGTAGCCTGGAAATCTGAAGCTGCGAAACATGTTTGGATAGTTATTCACTAATGTTATTACCTCCCAGATTGGTATTATCCTTCAAAATAAATAGATAAATAGATAGATAAATAAATAAATAAATAAATAAATAAATAAATAAATAAATAAATAAATAAATAAATAAATAAATAAATAATAATGAAACGTAAAATTGGACTAAAATTTTGTGATGTCTCTGCACATGCCCTATGGTTAAACTGGCAGTACCAGGTACAGACAGGTGAGTAAAATATATGGCTGATGGAAATTGTTGCATTAATAATATAAAGGACTTTTTGAGGAACAAGAAATTTAGGACAATTTGCAAAATCTGCACTCTCGCATTCCTCACCAGCACCGAACGAAGCTCGTGGAATTGTTAACTGCATACCAGGAAGGTCACACCTGTCAGTCAAGAAATTGTTTGACAGCACTTGCATGTTTGTTTGCTGGCGAAGCGAGAGCAGGGCAAGGGGCTTTGACACATGGACAAAGGCGTGGCTGGTCATGTGTTGCAGACTGACCAATCATTGTCGAAAGTGTGTGATAAAAGTCGGCAACTGTCTCAGCTCGGTCTGCCTTGTCTGGACAGGTAACTGGCGAGTAGACGTTTTGGTATTTTTGTGTCCCGTCAAACCCGCCAGACTTTGTCACTGGGAGCAACCTGCAGGAGTATGGGTTTCATCGTCTGCGAAGTAACTGAGCGCAAAAACGAGTAATTGAATGGAGTTGGCAGAAAATATGTGTATTGTACGCAAAGGATTTTTTGAACACAGGGATTTTCAGATATATAATAATAATAATAATAATAATAATAATAATAATAATAATAATAATAATAATAATAATAATAATAATAATAATAATAATTGTTTATTTGAACCCCCATTTCCGAGGAAATACTCAAATACATCAAGATAAGACATTATGGTAATTAAAAAATAAAGTATACAGAGCACATTAAATAAACCAAGCTGGAGAACAAGAGAACAAAATAAAATAAAATAAAATAAAAGGGATTCAAGTCATATTGCACCACATAGGAACTACAAGTAAAAGTATCAGCAGGGTCTCCCCTGGTGGGCTGGGCCTGCCCGAGAGCTTAGAAGTATTAAGCCCTCGAGCAACCCCCCCCCCCCCCCCCCACCGAATGAGAGACCAGAATTATTAAAAGAATATCAATCTAAAAGGCGCGTGTAAGAAGATTAGCCAGTATATATTCACTACGCCATGGCTTGAGAAAGTTTCGTGGTGAACTATATAGATATCTGAGAGAGTCAACCACCCCATTATTATGCGAGTTAAAGCTAGCCTTGTAATCAAATGTACCGTTAAACAAAACACTCACTGGAGAATGGCCTGTCGTAACGACTCGGTCTACCAACGTGCCTTTAGCACATTTACCAGTGAGTATATAGGATGCTAGAATTCTACTGTACAGGTCCCTGGCATAGCAGTTGATAACTCCAAGTCTTTTACAGAGACTTATTGTGTTCTTACATAGAAGCTCATTAAAAGGGAAAATATTTAAAGCCTGAAGGAGATAGGAATGATGAGATCGCTTAACAAATCCTGTAATTTTCTTAATAACAGAACCTTGAATGGATTTACAATGATCAATATCTGACTTCTTTAAATGGATACATTCCATACCATACATGAGTGTTGGAGCTCCTATGGAATTCCACAAATAAGATTTCACGTCGGACGACAGTCCTGGATTAGACATACCTATAGATCTCAGGCTATATATACTTCGTCTGCAAGCATTAACTCTATTATCAACATGTTTCGAAAATCTTCCGGAGGAATCTATAGAGACGCCAAGTAATTCTACTTCATTAGCATATATCAAAGTGACAGACACCCCCTGCAAATAATGACGCCTTTCAAGAGATACGGCTATTTTAGTATTAATTATCAACGAATCTGAGCAAAAAAGATGGGCTATGAATAGCACCGCCACACCCCCGGAAATCAGCATCACTTTTTCAATAACAGGCCGTCGTTCCTCCAGCTTTCTAGGCAGGAACACGTCCTAGGCCTAGGTTCCTCTGAAATCTATCCTAACAAAGTAATTTTATCAAGAAAACACAAAGTACAGTAAGTAATAATTTTATAGACAGAAAAGAGTCAATTGTGACTCATCAGTCATACATATCATACAATACAAACAAAATACAGTGTAATACAATATAAACAAAATACAATATTATACCTTATCAGACTACATAGGCTCTACAAACACAATACACATTAGCAGTTGATGACCATACATCTGGAGCAAAATTAACATATCCATGGCAAATTGAAGCATGGCCTCTCGCTTGCTCAGATGAAAATGTGAGTTACTAAATATCGCTTATGTAGCACCGGAATTAAGTTGTGAAGCCCTTTAAGTATACAATGTACCCAAGTCCTCAAGTAGTATCATTTAGTATTACAAAAAAATACCATTATCTTGTAGTACATATTGTTGAACTGGACAAATCGCCAGTATGATAAAGAATATATAAACAAAAGATATACTACTTTGGCACAAATTTGTGTAGGTATTTGCCTGGGCTCAAATTTATCTGTGGGCATTTACAGGAAAAAAACCGAGAAAAAATTACCACGAGGGTCTAAACAGGCAAACCCTGGTATATGAGTACTGGCCATACAGAAAAATTAACATCTCTCAGCTGTAAAAGCAGGATAATCTACCAAAAAGTGTATTTTATCATCAATCCTACCGAGTGTACTTCTCCTACAGATACGATCGGGGACCGGTATTTTAGGCTTGGCATGTCGACCAAGCTCTATATTTAAATTGTGTGAACTAAGCCTCAGTCTTGCAATGCAGTGAATACATGTAACACTGGGAACATTCAATAGATAAGACTCCATAGAGAATTCAGATTTAAACATTTTATAGGTACGTAATTTCATTATGGTATGGCCCACTGTTTGCAGGGCTGGCTCACATTTCTTCAATAGGTTCCCATATAAATATTCCTTCAACTGTTTTATATATAAGAGCTCAATATCAAGATTACAATCAGACAAAATGCTAACAACAGTAGTGCACCAGTCTGTTTGCTTTGCAATGTTCAGCTCAAAGACATTATTGTAAGCATGTTTCAAGACACAAAATATGGAGCCAGCATTTAGTTACTGGTATTTAATTTATTTATATGTATTTAGGCTGGATTACCCTATAGTACATGAACTTACTAATATAATGGGTTCTCCAGACATGGAGAAAACACACACACACACACACACACACACACACACACACACACACACACACACACACACACACACACACAATATATATATATATATATATATATATATATATATATATATATATATATATATATATATATATACAGTGCATACAGGACATAACAAACTATGTTACCAGATCTTTTGTATACATGTAAAATATAAATGCCGTGATATACAAGTAAATCGGAGAAATAATACCCAGTACGGAATATATGGTAGAGCTTGTGACACAAGGCATGTAACCATTCACTGTTGACAGGGAAATAGGAAAACAAAACCAGCAAGAGTAATTGGAGTAGGTAAATAAATAGATAAGTACATGCATAATTTCGTCAACAAGAGGTTATATACATTATAATATTGACAAGAAGAAAAAAAGCCTTTTCTAATTAACCAGTATTTCGCATTAGAGTTAGAAAAGGAAACGTCTACTTTCTGCTATATAATTTTGTACGGCGTCGAATATTTGTATGTTCAGGATATCTAGTAATTCATTGCTGCCAAAACGGAAAATACAAAGCAGTCTGTCATTAGCGATATGGATTATCAAGTTAGGATGAACACCCAGAGCAATGAGCGGTACAGTAGTATCGAGAAGTTTTTCAAGAGGGAAAATATTTAGGCCAAAAGAAGAAGAAATGGAAAATATCTTCAGTGGGGAAAGAGCAGGAGAAAGTAGGACTTGGAATAACATTTACCTTACAGAGGTCAGAGTTAAGCCTACCGAAGCCTGGTTGCAGCTGGGTCTGACAGATATTCAGGTAACGTACTTTGACCATGGGAAAAGTAAGGAGGGACATCGTCCATGGCTAGTAAGGTTGCCTTGAGTTTGGATTTAGAAAATTGGAGCGAAATGGAATTCCGAAATTCAGAGTTGTGCTGATTAAATTTTACTGAGAGGCCTTGACCAAGACTCTGTGGCGATATGTTGGCCTGACCATGATGGGGAACACCAAAAGTGCAAATTCTGCAGGCAGGCTTGCAACATATTTTCACGGATCTTTTTACTGCAATGGCTATCACATCAATGGTTCTAAGTCCTCTGTTTGAAAACTTTAAAAAAGATACTTCAGTCGTATATCAGTGTGTCTGCATTTCTTGCGAACAGAAAAATGGCCCCGGGTCAACAGCTCTCCCCAAAAACAAGTCTACGAAAAGCTGTTGACATGATTTCTACCAAACGTTGGCCTGGAGGAATGTGGCAGGGAGAGTTAAACTGTATCCTAAATGTACTGCCCTTGCAAGGTACTGTATTTAAAATGTATTAGAGCCACTGGTACAAAGTCGGAGCCAATTAAGTGCTATTGATGTGCAAACACCTTTACAAGACTCTTATTAAAACGGCATAAGCCAAGCAGAAATTGCCGCCATGTGGTGCCACGGGTCAGTGGATCACACAGATTTTCAGTATGGTTGACCATGAGAGCTGCTGATACTGGACTTCGGTCATTTAATTATCGATTATTTCATTTGTTGAGCTCTGTTGCTCTTCCCTTGTAGTAATATGTGCACAGGCCTGTACTATGGACCACGGTATGACCTTTGACTGTCCTCACGATTACGCACCCATCTGTGTTTCAGCCTACATTGTATGTAAACAACATGGCAAGCGGCGTGACACTGACACAAAACGAGAGCACACCAACTTTTCTGCAGGACGTATGGAAGCCAGTGTACTACGATGTGTTCGGCGGCAACGAGGCATTGTTGAGCATAATCGGTAAGACAGTTACATTAACTTTAGACAAATGAACCCCTGCCTCCGCCCTGAATTTACTCTGCTACTTCATGAAAATAGATGCCACGTATCGGGCTAGCGCCATGTTAAGGCCAAACAACATTATATCTTTGCTGATGCCGAAGGGGCGGAAAATGGTAAGGACAGGCGACACTTTTTTCGGTTTTATTTGCTTAATTTTGAAAATCCATAGGAACACGTTCTATGTACATGTTTGACATGTACATACAGTGAACCTTTTTAACTCCTATACCGAAGGCTTTTGTCAATTCATTGGAGGCCACATAAGTAGTGGGAAGCACTCTTGCAGTAAGGAGCAACATGACGCAGGGACGTCTGAGGAATAGTATGCTGATGCACATAATGCTTACAACACTTCAGCTTCAGAAAATATGGTATGAACAAGGAAAACATACCGTGCATCATAAGGATGTTTTTGACGTTGTTGTCCTATTGTCTGGTAATTTCAAAGAAACGGTTATTATTTTTACAACTCGAGGGGTTTCATGGCTGGCGCAGTGAGTGAGAGAAGCTGGCAAGTAGCACGCGACAAGGACATGCTTTGGGATGGAATATTGGGAAAGGCACCAATTTGTTTGTCACTTAAGTCATGCGCCAGTAATTTACATTTTCGACTTCTCCGAAACTCTGAGCCAGGTTCCCGTAAAATTGGTGGAGATAATAATGAACCTTGGGTTGGTATTAACTGAGTTGGTTACAATGGAATGATTTCCAATAACCGTTGATTTTTCACACATTGGTAGCCCTATCTCGTTAACTCAAAAAAAAAAAAAAAGAAGATGATTCCAGAATGATGCACATGACAATTTAAATATTGCAAAAAGTAATTATGCATTTAAAGAAAGGCGATTTATATATAATTCTCAAAGCACCAGGGTCATTTTAGTCTGTGCATCCAAGGTCAACATGCAGAGCGCAAAATTGTCACACTACGCGCTCGGCGTGAATATTTTCAACTGATTGAAAAGAAATTACATGATGGTTGAAAAAAAAAAAACATCAATTTTTGTAGCAGAAAATGAGGAAAATTATTCTACAGAATGAAAATCGCAAGGGAAATGTGAAAACAGGAGTCAGTTCAAATTTAGGGCAAAAATACATCGCATTTCGTGACGCCTCGCCTCCTTGTCTTATGTTACAAGGAAGTGTAGACTCTTCTTACATCCTAACCATGTCACGATTTGATATAATCATGATAATGATGACGGCGACAACAACAGTAACAAATTATTTTAAAGGGGTAAAACGTACAAGTATTATCTTGTTCGCTTATAATTACCAGTTTTCCCCAGGGTCCTCTGGAATTTAATAACTGATAATACATGTACATAGATATTACTGAAATCAGCAAAATGAGATCAGAAGTGTCAGTATACAAGTTTAAAAACCGACATCACAGTTCGCTTGCTACTAAAGTCACGATCTGTGTTTAAAAGCATGCCTTTATATTTATTTATTTATCTATCTATCTATCTATCTATCTATCTATCTATCTATCTATCTATCTATCTATCTATCTATCTATCTATCTATTTAAGAATCTACCCCTTTACACCGGGGGCACCAACGAGCAGGGCAGAACTCGTGGTGCGTCTGAAATACAGAATTTTTACAGTTTGCATAAAACGCATATTGAGAAGTTAAAAAGACACCCATTCACAAACAAGTGTCACGTGGAGCGTCACTGCTTGCGCCCGCATTCAATATACATAAAAACATGTCTATATACATGTCTATTTACAACTGCTATTTACAACGTACAAAAATAAATAACTTCACATATTAATTCCTGCCATGAACTATACAGTTGGGTCAGACTGGGGGTCACTGATTGACTGCCTCCTAAAGTGCCAAGCTTTAACTAAAAAATATTTAGAGATACGATCAAAAGCGTCGCCAATCTCAGGGCCAAATTCGTAGAGATGCTCACCAAGGAGCCAACAAATTTTATTATTATATATTGTCTTAAAAACTGATAAGCTCCGAGGATTTTTATTTTGAGGATCAAGCATAAAAATGCTCCACTGTATCATAATTCATATTTTCTGGTTCTTAAGGAGGATCTGGCCGTGGGATGTCCGAGTGCCAGGCTGACTACCTAACCTTGTAGTCGACCGGATACAATTGAGACCATGTTGAACATGTCACAATTTTGGTGTGGAACTTGAATGTGCAAAGCTTTGTAAGCAGCGCGCTTGTCAGGCATAGTAATCACTGTTAAGCTCTTGGATGCTTTGAAAAGTGGCGCTAGTGGGATTTGCCTTGGTACATCCAATGCAACCATGATCACACGGAAAACCACTCTCTGGAGTAATAAAATCAGAACCACAAAATATGGAATCTCAACATATTGTGTAAATGTTATGTAAAGTACGTTTATTGAATGAATATATAAAAGTGGTTTAGTATGCCATTGAAGTTCAATTTTTACAGTGTTTCCGGTGGAGTTGTCTCTCCACTTTTACACCAATATTTTTTCTTTCTTTTTTTCTGCAGAATTTACATTCTCCAGCGCGGATTTGATGCACTCCAATGGGAGGCATGCATATTAATTTCCCACCACAATTGCATACCCGCGTGTCTTAGTAACGAAAGCCTTGCCTGGTGAGATTAGGACCACTGCCTGTGCGAGCAATCGGGTTATTACTATTATTTCTAAAATGAAGGACATTTAGCACAGGTAGATTGAAATATATTCTTGTAACTTACTCAAGAAGCACTAAATGAATATGGCTTTCGTATTTGTAAATTTAAATTCCTCTTAAAGACACTAACTTTGCGAGAAACAGGTGTCTAGCGCTGTCTGTGACAGCGATATGCCCCTGTGTCCTCCGTGATTGATAGCCGTGAACCCCGTGCTTTGTGGCGGGAAATGAGTATGCATGTCTCCTATTCCAATGGCCATTGGTTAGAGTCGTTTTGTTCGGTTCGGTTGGGATCATTCCAAGCAGTCGCATTTAAAAACTGAGCACACAACAGACACATTTAGAAAAGTTGTTGTGTGCACAAAAGCCTAAAATTCCGAACAAGCCCTGGGATTTGTCTTTCTCAATTCAACACGATTTACAAAGCTCAGGATGTTTTTTGACAAAAAACCAGAGGTATGCAAACGAAACCGAAGTTTCGTAAAAGGCCTGAGGATAATTTTGTATGCAATACCCCACACGATGTAATTTTGTTGACGAAAGACCGAGTTCTATTACTAAATCCAGTATATGATGTGAAATAACCTGAAACGATGGTATGAACAACAAAATTCTCCGGCCCTCACTCCTGTCCCCAGTTTATTTTATTGTGTGACTTACCAGTCGCAGGAAACCTGCTTGATGATACCGAAGCCGACCTTCGTTTGTATGTCGGGCTTTGCTTCTTGTCTTCAGAATTTTGTCTTGATGTAATACAAGTATGTGAAGGAAAAATGTGACAAACTGGTCCTTTCAAAGACACCGCCTCATCAAACAGTTTATTTGCGAACCTGTTCCAGTTGCAAATATTTATCGCGCACATATGTGGTGCTGTGATGCGATCGGTTGATATGCATACAGGATTCTGTGATGTCACGTATCCCTTTCTTCTGTAAAACATGCGGAAACTGGGTTTCGTACCGTATAGAGTCCAATGATTTTGATATTCTGAACAACATAACCCGAATATTCAAATATGTCTCTACACCACCCACCCCCAGGTTTTTGTTCATAAACGAAATATCAGAAATAATATTTGTATCTTTTATTACTTCCAAAATGCTGGGTTTTGTTAATTATACCATACACAGCAGCACAAATGTGGAGGTTTTGCGCAAAACCAGAGTGTAAAGCACAACGACCATGACTCTCTTACAAACCTCGTACCATGTGTCTGATGCATATTTTCCATAGTGCGATGCGAAAGTGAATGAAAGTACGCTAACAGAACCATTTCTTGAACATGTATTCTATCCAGTGGAATGGAATTTATTGTGTACCGTCAATACTCAGGGACTCTGATATATCGTTTATTAGTATTATAGTTAGATTTCAAGTTTTATTAAAACGCACAGCATACTTTCAAAGCAAACCAGCTGGATTTTCTATTTCATTGCTCATCATTAAATTCGACCAAAAGACCTGAAGCTACCATATTCCTTAGCCGGTTAAGTAAAACAAATGCGACGGTTCCAGAAAGCGTGGAACAGTACAAACCTATTATCATGTGGGTTTCAATGTGACGTTTTCTTTCATTAATTTGATGACAGGTAGCTACGTTGTGACAGTAGGTACGTTCTGGGGCATCAATGCTGTATTATTGTACATTGACGTCACAGGTTGCCCTGGCTGGCTGGCTTGCTACAAGACACAACAAGACAAAAATGTTCCAGTATGTCAGTTTTGTACATCTACAGCATTATATAAAGGAAGGATGGGTGATGGGTTCAAGCAAACCCCCTTTTCCATTTATGCCCAGGAAAATTCCCTTTGTTCCCACAGAAACCTTTTCCCAGGTGATTAAAAAGTAATAATTTTCTCCACAGAATCCACTAAAAAGCACTATATTTGGGGACCACTTTTTCACACGTTTTCTACCATTATGAGGGGGACACCCCTGGCTTGGTCTATTCGCTCTCTCGCTCCGATTTATTGTCATCTGGCAGCCCCGCTTGTTAAGAACATCCCTTTAAACCCTTCTGTCATCGATAAACGATTAAACTAATAAGACATAAAGACCAAGATCTGAAGGAATAATGCATTTAAATTGTGTATTAGATATGTCACAGCAACCACGTGATCCCGACTGGGAACATCCCTCTCGGTGCCAAATGGTTGAGCGCAAGTAAATGGAAGGATTAAGACGAAGTTACCTGAACCCCTTAGCGTTTTAGCCGAAAATCCTGGTTATTGTCCTGTTTAAAAAAATCATACTATTACAATTATAAATTGATGCAATAAGAGAGGGTCAAAAATTCTCAGGACCTCTCATCTTAGCCCCCCTGTTGAATTGAAATGTAGATTGCTTAAATTTAGGTGAAAAATATGGACAGAACAATAATTCTTTTATCTTCTGTATTGTTTTGAAAAAAATGTTGCTCTTCAATTCAAAGAACTGTACATATTATCTGGTAAATGTATTCATGGTATAAACTCATGGTCGTTGTCTTATTTTGACCACAAATATAAAAAAAACCGAGTTTGTTACTCACTCATTTACAAATCATATATTAGAATACCAAAGGACATTAACAGCAAGATTAGAAAAATAGTACAAGACAGAACCACATGGAAGTGATGCTCTTTTGAGCGACCAGATGCAAAACTATTTCAAGAAACTGTATCAGACAGTTGTAAGTTTTGCATATTGACTTTCGAGAATGAATGATGAACAACTGTGTTTATTTGTAGATGGACATGGACAAATTAATGAAAGCATTAAGAGTTGTTATTTTTAACATGTGTGGCATTAATGCACTGGTGGCCATTCCGATGTATTTAACCCAAAAATGGGCTGGCATTCCCTTTGACGTGGAGTCGGTTCCAGGATTGTGTCAAATCGTACGAGACCTTGCTGTTTCTACCATTGTACAAGAGGTTATATTCTATTACTCTCACCGGTAAGTGATGTCAAGTGTCTCCAGGCTATAGCACCTTGTTTTTCTCACATCGCATAGAACTGGAGTCTAGCAATTGGTTAGCAAAGTGGTGTTCTATTATCCATTGTAATAACCGCATTTGTTGATTGGAAAGATCACAGTCTTCAATCATTTTTACATCCGATCTTCACAGTAGAAAATGGCAAATCCAGAATGGTTTGCCATGAAAAAAAAAATAATAAAACAACCCTACGAGAAACACACGTGTAGTTGCAATATTATGTAGCAAAACAAATACCAAGTAGTGTAAACTAGTTTGTATCCTTATATATATATATGTATATGTATGTATATATATATATATATATATATATATATATATATATATATATATATATATATATATATATATATATATAAATTTTATAGAGTGAACATTAGAAATGCTAACAACCAAAGCTTTCACATATATCACATGTAAGAAAATATATCTATTTCTTTGTGGATCCACTGATCATTGCAGGATACTTTGTAATCAATTAATATTTAGACTAATTAACGTAACATCAATAGCGTATGGTAACAGGGGATGGAGCCATCAGAACACTTCCATCAAGTAACTAATAAATGAAAGTGACATTGCCTGGGGGGAAATAAACCCTGCTGCTGTGATCAGTCGGTCGTTGCAAAACGAGGTGGTGTGTCGTACAATGGTGTGGCATCTGATGGTGGCTCCATCTGTTGGTAACTTGCGCCATTATTCATTCTATTATAAATCTGCAATAATTTTGCAATGCAATGTTCTTCTGTCTTACTCAACAGGGTCTTACATCACCCGGTGCTATATAAAAACATCCACAAGCAGCATCATGAGTGGACAGCGCCAATTGGCATTATTGCTATCTATACCCACCCTGTAGAGTACCTTACTGGCAATGGTCTTTCTGTAAGTAGGAAGCAGGAGCAATTGAAATACTGTGCAAGTCCTGCTCTCTGGTTCCAGTAAAATTTACAAATCGTTTTATCTTATACAGTAAATTGATTTTGTGAGTGATGTCTCTGCGCATTCTTTTTATTGGTCAATGTGTCAAATTATAACATCTGAAATGATACATGGGGAGTTAAACGTATTTATTTAATCTGGATAGCCCTATAGTACATCGAGATGACTTAGCATGGGTTCTCCAGATCATTCGGCCTTCTGGGCTTGAAGCTTCAAAAGTAGCTTGTGGAAAAATATATTTCACGTTCGGGAGGGTTCACAAAATATCAGTTGGGGGGGGGGGGGGGGGTAATGGAGGAAAATACAAAAGCAAAAAAGGAAAAAAATCACCCACTCCCCATAATTGTGAATAAAATATAATCCCAGTTAGCCACCAGTGTCAGTGAGTAAAATTTCCAAAGATGAGTTCAAACTTAAGACAAGAAAAACCTGTTCCAATTAACTTATTAGGCATACAACTTCTCGTTGGACTGGGTGCATTTTCAGAAAATGTACCCAGGTCATGGTGCTCAGAATCCTGATGCTGACTGACCAGTTGATTCTACTGGTTTTCTATCTAGTTATTTATGTGCTTCATGTACATTGTAGGGAGTTTTGTTTTTTTTCTGAATACTCCCAATTTGCAATGCATTTTACACACCTTAACCCAATGGGTGTACATGTAGTTGGCATCAGGTATTTTGACACACTTAATATGGTGTTTACTTTACTAGGTCTAGTGGTTTTCTATGAATGGAAATTTAGGTGCTATATATATATAATATATATATATATATATATATATATTATATATATATATATATATATATATATATATATATATATATATATATATTTATTTATTTATCTATCTATTTATTTATTTAATTAATTAATTAATTAATTAATTAATTAATTAATTTATTTATTTTATTTATTTATTTATTTATTTATTTATTTATTTATTTATTTATTTATGTATGTATGTATGTATGTATGTATGTATGTATGTATGTATGTATGTATTTATTTATTTATTTATTTATTTATTTATTTATTTATTTATTTATTTATTAGTTAGTTAGTTAGTTTGTTTGTTTATTCACTTACTTTCTTACTAGCTTTATTTATTTATTTATTTAGTTAGTTAGTTAGTTAGTTAGTTTGTTTGCTTGTTTGTTTATTCACTTACTTTCTTACTTACTTGCTTTATCTATTTATCTATTTATTTATTCATTTATTTACTTATTTATTTATTTATTTATTTATTTAGGGAGGGAGGGAGGGGTCAAAGACTGTAGAATGGTCATATTCTTTGCAGGTATTAATCATCCAGTAACTCGGGGAATGATTCCCTTCCATCTTTCTGATGTCTTTCTCTTGTTTCTGCCATACCCCCCCCCCCCCCCCAAACCCCCCCCCCCCCTCAAAATCTTGATAAATGTTAGTGTTCATGGTTACATTTTGATAGTGGAACGAAAAATGTTAGGTGTATACTAAACATTAATAAACGTTATAGTGTTCATTTTTACATTGCTGATTGAGTAAACTAATTCCAGGTTTATTTCAAAAGTTTCATGAAAATTAGTGTTCATGTTTATATATTTGCCAATTGAATAAAATCTTGGAATTGTATGAGAATATTGATAATGGAAATGCTAGTGTTCATATTTACATGTACATTGCTGATTGGCTTATAAAATACACAAAATCTTTATGTACATTTCCTTGTTGTGTTATACTTTTCATAGTTTCTTTTTTATATATTGATTATTGTGTTCATTTTACTGTTCTCTGTATATTACAAATTTAAATTATTTTTACAAATTGTCACTTATCCTTCGTGAATTCATATGTACCAGTACCATCCAGAGCCTGGCAGAAGATCAGTGCTGCGTCACTGAGCCAGTGACCCTAGCTAAAGAATAAATAAATCAAATCAAATCAAAATCATGGATTTACAAAGTATTGATAATTTCACCAAATACATGCATTCAGAATTAGATAATTTTGTAATACCTACTTGTAATAATTAGGTCTATTGATTTTGCATTTGGACATTTAGGTGCTACATTCAGTTGTTGTTTTTTTTAAGCTCAGCTGACTTGTTAGTCAGGTGAGCTAATGCATGCAACATCCGTCGGCTCTCCCAAGAGTGTACTTGTAGGGTGATTGGGGAGTACATGAACGACTTCTGGGCAAAATGGCTACTTGTGGGATAATCCCCACAAGTAACTGGTGTTTAAAATGCTCCAGGTCATTTTCAACTCATGCGAAGTTTTAAAAAATCACCCAGTAACCGCACAAGTACTGTTTGTACTCCCCAAATCTTCACAGGTCCCATCAATCACCCCACAAGTTGCAATTTGCACAAGTGCTTACGAGGGAGTACCTCTGTCGTCTGTCAGCATGCACAATTCACATTTTCGACTTCTTCTCAAATCCTACTTGGCAGATTCACTTCAAACTTGGCGGCAATATAACTTGTGAGTCTCTATCAAGTTTGTACAAATAGTCATGCCCTAGTGATTTTTTTATTTTTTAAAAATGATTTTATGGGGGAGGAGGGAGGCAAATCTTATAAAATCTTCTTTGGAACTGCTTACCCAATCGCATAGAAATCACACAGAAACACTCCTAGGGAGTCCTAGCTATTTCTTTGCTCACCAGATGGCGCTGCAATTAAAAAAAAATTAATGATTTTTTTGTGTGTTTTCGCTACTTTCGACTTCTCCAGAACCATCGTCAGATTAAGTTGAAACTTGGGGGATATGTTCCTTGTGGAAGGGTCAAACAAAGTTTTTAGTAGGTGACACTGCTGTGGATTCCTGATTTTTAACGATTTTTTTTATTCGGGTACTTATCGGTAAATGCACCTCTCCTGTGGATTACAGTGCAAGTCAACGGGCATTCTAATTAAATTAGAATGGCCGAGAAGAGGGCGAAAATGTGAATTAAAATTTTTAATTCACATTTTCGCCCTCTTCTCTGAAACCGTCTGCCAGATTCATGTGAAACTTGGTGGCAATGTACCTTGGTTGGGTCTCTCCCATATTTGTTCAAATGATCATGGTCTGGTGATTTTTTTTTTTTTAATATTTTTTTTCCTGTTGTTTTTTTTGGGGGGGGGGATCTTAAAAAATCTTGTCCGAAACCACTCACTTTGATATCACACAGGAACACTCCTAGGGACTCATAGTTCTTAATTTTTTCTTGATGCCTGACTTTTAACGATTAAAAAAAATCTGGTGCTTGCGTTGTTGCATGCTTACTATTTATATAAGTCAATGGGGATTGCAACGGAAATTTACAATTTTTGACCTCTTCTCCAAAATCACCTAGCAGATTTGCTTGAAACCTGGTGTGGCTGCACCTCGAAGGAGTATCTACCAGGTTTGTTCAAATGGTCACGATCCAGTGAATTTTGTATTTTTAATGAATTTTGTTGATTTTTTGGCAAAATGTAAAAAAAATCTAGGAAACTGCCAGGCCAATTGCTTTAAATTGCACAAGGGAAGTTGTGGGGACCCCTAGACCCTTATTTGTTCAACAGGTGGTGCTGCAATTGTACTGTATTTTTATGATTGGCAAGGGGTGTACATGTCAGCACCAGTGATCACGGTCTGAAAGAGAGGTGACCTTGATACCGTAGTAAGTTCATAGGACCACTTTAGTCATTGCATGCAGGATCAGCTGAGCACAGGACTATTACAGTCCTCTTGTTTCAATAATCTCTTGAATGGTCAGATCCTTTAATAGTACATGTATACATAAGTGTACAGTATGTGACGTGTGCATGGAGTAAACAGTAAAACCGGAATTCATGATCTCATCAGTTACTGAGCACACTGACATGAATCTAGTCGCACACAAGATTGCTTTGTCACATGTTTGTCATGTTCACTCAATAACAAAGTGTGTGTTTATGAAAACAACTGATGGTGTCTTTCATTCAAGATCCGTGATCAGTAGCATGTATCCAGATGTACCACATTTTCAAAATTTTTACCTGAAATCCGAAAATTGTGAAAATGTTTCGAAAACTTTGACCAAAAATAATCCCCGTTTTGTCCGAGTCTCAAGGCTGATCAGTCACTGAAAGGGTCAATCAATCCACATTCAGGCTTGAATGATTGTTAAAAGACATAATATGCTACCCCAGCAAAATGTTGTACCTATTTAATGACACCTGAAATGAGGATCTTAATTTAAAAAGATTTTGTTTTAATTTTAAGCCCAGCCCCCCCCCCCCTTTTTTTTTCAGAAATGGGGAACAAAAATTCGATGCCCCTCCCTTCCCGATACAAGCGTAAAGAATTTTTGGCGGCCCCACTTTCAGGAGCAAAAATATTTTCAGCGCCCCCCATCCCCGGCCCCCGCTGCGATACTTTATGAATCCTCCCTTATACCATGAGAGACTATAACCTTAAATTTTGCTTTTTGTAGATTTTAATGGGCCCAGTGATCATGCGGTCTCACCTTTTAACTGTGTGGATCTGGTACATACTAGCAACTTTGGTGACAGTGATCCATCATAGTGGGTATCACTTTCCCCTGTTACCTTCCCCACAGTTCCACGACTACCATCACTCGAAGTAAGTATTAGGCGTGCGCCATTGCTGGGGGGCTGGTGGGGATGAGGGTAGGTTTGCGGTAGGGCAGAAGTGGCATTGAACCTTTGCACTGAAGCGCGCCATACTATAAAGGCGGACACGCTTACCGTGAATAAAGACTTAACGCCTTGTAATTTAATACGTAGTTCGGCAAGAAGAGGAGATAGGGATGCGTCCACAGCAAATCGTCATTTATGGAAAATAATAAGTGAGATCAATACAGTAGCGTCACCAATGGATTTTAAATGGTGATAAACATCTGGAAGTAACTGAACTCTGCACTCAACTGGAAAACGTGCACAATATTCAGAAAGATTCGGTGTGCTTGCGAGAATCAGACATTACCTCGAAATAAATGTAAACCTGGAAGTGTAAAATGTCCTCATTATTCCAGATAATGAGTCCCTCTTTTTGTTTACTCATGAGTTATGATTATTATAACAGACTCAGAATGTGTATCGTTATGACTATTATGACAGGCCCTCATTGTGTAGGCGTGTACGACTATTGTGACAAGCCCTCATTCCGTTGAGTTATAACTATTGTAACAGGCCCATATTGTGTACAGTTATGACTGTTGTGACAGGCCCATATTGTGTACAGTTATGACTGTTGTGACAGGTCCATATTGTGTACAGTTATGACTGTTGTGACAGGCCCATATTGTGTACAGTTATGACTGCTGTGACAGGCCCATATTGTGTACAGTTATGACTGTTGTGACAGGCCCATATTGTGTACAGTTATGACTGTTGTACAGGCTTTTATTGAGTGTACAGTTATGGCTATGGTAGCAGGCCCATATTGCGTGGAGTTATGACTATTGTGACAGGTCATTGTTGTGTACAGTTATTAAGAATAGGACATCGTTTTCCGGCTGTCTGTGGCGTGACTTAAAACCAAGGGCCAAATTGCAAAGTACATGAATTGCAAACACGATTCCTGTTAACTTTGCAATTCGAGCCCACTATTTTCATTCACACCATGGACCGCAAGAAAAAGGACGTTCAATACTTCTATTTACATATTAGAAACAGATTTGGCATATGAAATTATCGAAATGTGTTTAAATACAACCATTTCACATGTGATAACAAAACCACTGCAGCAGGTGTATGCTCAATGGAGGTTACAGCCTACATGACATCAGGTCGTTATCGTCACAACCACAAAACAAAAACAAAACAAAAACAGTTCTCATTTTGACACAACTTTTATTTATGTTAATGAATCTTAAGATACATATTTTCAACATGCATATAAACATATTTAGATTTCCGATTAGGAATACTCAAAAACTCAAAACCATGTCAATACTCTACTACCGACACGCGGATGGATAGTATTATTTTTTAGATGCGAGAAGGTTTGTGCCCCATGATACAACATCTCACAGGTGAAAAGCGGCAGTTTGTAGGTCTACCCGCTCACCAAGTTAAATGTACAGTTGTGGAATGTTGAATTTGATATAATTGATTCAAGGAAGATTCACTGCGATGGCCAGACATGATTGGATCCCGTGTTTTGTGTATTTGTTTAGTGCTACCCTTGCCCGCCAGGGGAACAGTAGTTCCTATTAGGACTACCGCATTTGGGCTGTTTTCAAGCGATGTTTTCATGCGAATTTGATAAACATTTCTCCTCCTATTACGTCAATTGTACGGAAAAGGGCAATTGTAGAGATTGACTATTGTGACAGGCCCTTGTTGCGTAGAGTTATGACTATTGTGACAGGCCCTCGTGTACAGTTACGACCATTGTGATAGGCCCAAATAGGAAAGGTCAGAATTAGCTGTAGGGTGTGTATCCGCCCCAATACACTACTGAATACACAAACATTTGGAGGGCTAGAGCTGTGTTTTCCCATTAGTTTGTATGTTCAAGCAACCTTAAATAAACTAGTCACTTATGTAGCTGTGGTTATATGATTTTTGTGAGGTATTTAGTTATGCATCTAGATTTACTGTCTGAAATTTGGTGTTTCTATGTGCAATAGTTTTCAAGTTATTGAGTTGCAAATTACAATGTAGAGTAATGGGAATACACAACCCTAGCCCTCCACTGACTGCAGTGCCCTCTTTTAAGCAGTTCCTGAACCTTCTGTTCTCCCCTCGCCTATTGTGTACAGTTGTAACTATTGTAACAGGGCCTTATTATGACCAGTGGTGGCCATTGTGTCTCGCACTATACACTATTTAGACATTCCCTTGGTATGGCTTAGTATAACCATTGCAATGGTCCCTGCATACGGACGGTAATGACCACCAAGACAGTTCGTCATTATGGGCGGGGATGGTTTTTATAACATTCCCTCATTAGTACCTCGATATGCACAGTGATGACTTGTGGTAGTTCCTCATTATACACAGTGATGACTATTGTGACGATCCCATCTTATACACAGTTATGTCTGTTGTGGAATTGCCCAAAATATTGGCTATCGAATGTAACCATATTACTACAGTAATTATTGAATATTGGTACCAAAGAATATGCCTGATTTCTTGTTGTATCAGGAATGGTGAAACGTGTTTTTACCGTCCAGCAAGCTGGTAACTTCATTATAAAAATGAAAACGAGCTACTCATTGCGAAGTAGTCTGATGATCGAGTAAGTCAAACTTTACAAATGTCAGTGTATCATGATATGCAGAAGATTCGGTGATGATCACCTATCCATGCACCTGAAATTTAGATATCCTATTATTATGATATACCTTGAGCAGGGTTCAAACAATACCGTAAATTAACTTAATTTCGCAGTATTTTATTATCGCTTAATTCCCAGATAGCACCGTGCCGGTGACGTCCCTTTAAAACTTCCAAGAAGTATTGGCTATTTTATACATATTGTTTAATTCGCCGTAAAGCCCTCATTTCACTGGAAACCAATAAGCAAGCAACTCAAAACGCAACTAACATACGGATATTTACCATCAATCACACACCGCATACAACCACCCACCTTTTACCTCACCCACGCCCGCAAAGAGATAGTTCATGCAAAAGCCATATTGATGTACGCCAGTTAAACCAATTAATTTGATCTCATATCTTTCAGATTCAACGAAAATTTTGGCACCTTGGGAATACTGGACAAGTTGCACGGAACTGATAAAAATTTCCGGGATTCAATCGAAGGAGATCGGGACCGGATATTTATAGGGATCACACCAATCAACGTCACGTTTCCATCGAGGATCAAGAAACAACACTGATGATTGGGCCTTTGAGCAGCGCTCATGCTTATTCTATCATCAGCATAAGAAAAAAAATAGCTTCAGTGTTTTCAGAACTTCTTTTCCACCTTTGGCAAATATTCATGAAAATATAAAATAGAGAGTTATCCTGGTACGACTATAAAGAGAAGGATATTACTTGTTGAGTTATAATCCAATAATTAAAAGATTGGAAAGAAAATTTGTTCGATAAACACGAATTAAACGTATGAATGAACAAAAATAGGACAAAAGATGAAATGGTTGCGGTTCAGGTTTCATTTTAGGCTAAATCATGTTTAACTCTTTCGCAGAACTGCTGGTAACATATGATCATAAAAAACCGTGCGAAAGGTGTTATATACTTGTATTTGTCTTGAAAGTATTTAACGCATAAAGGTTGACACATCTTAAAGGCCTACGTGTACTTGTAAAACGAAAGTTGGAAATCTAATTGAACATTTCAAACGTCCATGAACATTTAATTAGACACAAACTTATTTATTATGTACATCCTTTTGTTTGTGAATTTGTTTTTGCATACAAACTTATTTCATCAATTGAAATTGAATGGCATATCACCAAGATCATGTTCTTAAATTACGTATACTTTATACATGTTTCATCTTCTCTTTTTTATCGCGCACATACTGTTTCACAACTTGTATACAATTTGCTCCAGTTTTAGACACATTTTGTCAGTCCCCTAGGTGATGTTAATAGATAAATAGGTAGATAGCATTTGTGTCTGCCCAGCATGAGCTGTTGGCGAGACTAAGCACTCACTTTTCGGACGTCCGTCCGTCAACAAAAAACTTCGGAGTGGCATAATTTCACTAACTACACTGGGTAGGGCTGTCATGCTTGGGTAAATGATTAATAGTGATGGTCACTACAGATTTTTACCATCACTGTCATACTGCATTGGTTATGTCCATCTGTCTGTCAGCAAAAAACTTGGGAGTGGCATTATTTGGTTTCAACATATTTTTATTTCTGTAAGGATACAATTGGGAAACAGGGCAAAGCCCTATATAAATCCCTCTTGCACATGAAAAAGATTTAAGAAGAGGTGTTACGTATCACACGTTCAGAGACGATTCACCATAAGAAAAAACGCCACAAGACGAGGACGGGTAGAGTGGCGGCGCCACACGAGCATAAGTGGAACGACACAAGACGTGACAGATAGAGGGCAGGGAGATGCAGTCCGCCTTCGCGTACCTTTATACACAGATGATACATTTCTGGTTTCAAGATTTTTACCATAGTATGAACTACGTCACAACTCCCAGTCTGCCTGTTGTTTGGATAAAGTTATGGACTGCGTCAAAAATAATTTCATTTTGCTTGGGGGTACATGTTTTGGACCCATATAATAAAGTTGAAACCGTAAATGGTGCAAAGGACATAAATTGGTTCTGAAGTGTATTTCTCTGAGTTGTATAAAAAGGACACTCGCAACAATAATGAAAAACATCTTCATTTCCGTTTCCACAGGCACACTGAGGGGAGTCTATCAGACCCTTTTTGAACAGATCTGAGTTTAGCTTGCTGCATCCCATACGCAACCGTGCGTGGGAAACAGCAAGCCTTCTGTCACCTCTGTAGTATAGCTTGTTTGCACCTTTTTTCCCTTGGTCTATTTTTTTCTTAAAAGATGTAAGGTCTTCGGAATTACGCACGTCAGTAGGCAAGTTATTCCACAATCGAACAACCGATGGAAAGAATGAAGTGTTAAATCGGTGGCACTATTTCACTAAATACACTGAGTAGGGCTTTCATACCTGGGTTAATGATGTAAAGTGATGGTCACTACAGATTTGTACCATCACTGTCACACTTCATTGGCTACATCATACTTGAATGAGCATTGTAGAAAAACTTCGAAGTGGCATTATTTCAGTAACTACACTGGGTATACGTAGCGCTTTCATGCTTGGGTAAATGATTGAAAGTGATGGTCACTGCAGATTTGTACCATCACTGTCATACTTCATTGGTTACATCATGCTTGAATTAGCATCGTAGAAACACTTCGGGGTGGCTTGAACTATGCTGGCGAGACATGCAGGCTCTCCCCCCCCCCCCCATGGCTCTGGTTTCGTAATGCATATATACATACATACATACATACATACATACATACATACATACATACATACATACATACATACTATAATATGTATTAGTCAAGGTATTATCAATTTGTAATCCTATATACATGCCCATACTATATAAAAAGAATACCTTATTATGTTGTCTGCAAAGAAAATGATTTACTGCCATTTATTGTTTATGTTTAGGGAACCGCTGACTTTTCTTACAAACAAATTTCGGGGACACACGAATTTGCAAATTTGAGAAAGCGAATAAACGAATTACTTGCACTGGTCTTGTACAAAATGCCTTTTGACATTTAGATCAATACGAGGACTGAAAGAATTGATTTGGTGCAACGCTTTTTATATTACATTCTGGTGTGTGGAAGTAGTCCAAAGTATAATACAACAGATACATATTAACTTTATCTGGCAGGGGAGCAATAGGAAATTTGATAATTATCTGGGCAGAAAGGTGCGGGCCTGGAGGCCCGCCACCATGGCAGGCAATAGGCTCTCTTACCTGCCCTTTACAGGCAACGGCGTCATAAAAATGTGCGTAGAGTTTATACCAATCTAAAGGACGAAACTTACCCCGATGTGGTACCGGTGGAATTAATACCAAGCTTGTGCTCGTACTTGGCATATAATACACCTGGTATAAATGCCTGGTCAGTTTTTGAATTAAAAAAAGTCAAAAGTGTGTCCGGTCGATGCGGGTTTGGGCGGACTTGGAGGAGACAGATAGTGCTATAAGAACGTGTCATCCGGCTCACGAGATTCATGTACATGTACGACTTCTCGTCAAAATCAGCTATCATATTAATGTGACCTCAAAGGAGGTAATGTGTAAAAAGGGGAAAGAACATCCATTTTAAACATGTTTCAACAAATGTCCAAGTTATCTAAGGCTTAACAAAAATATATTTGTGGTTCTGGTAACCCGACCAACCCTACTAAAAAGGCGCGACCCTATATAAATTTTATGACACATTTTCCCTCAGTCCCGGATAACCAGTGTTTATATAATACACAACCAGGTGCTAATGTTGTGATCCTATGTTTTCTATGTAGCTCCAGTGATAGCGGAATTATATATTCCTTAACTGGAGTTATCCTGACAGTATATATATTTAAATGTTATTTTGTGCACTGTACTGTTTTGTCGATGTATTTTTTCTAACTGTAATAAGATTCTGTCTGATATGTTCCATGCCATACAGTTGTCAAATAAAGCCATTTGAATCCGTGAATATATTTTGGATACTACCTCTTCAAAAACACACGCACCTGGCTTCTGTTTTGAAAATTGTGATCATACGATCATGTGCAAAATTGGGAGATTTGATTATGTTCAGCCAATCACATTCACTTTCATCCGCGCACATTGTCAAGTGTTGAAAACACATGGTTGCGATTCACTTTGATACCCAAATCAAATTTTCATTTGCGCGACTGTCCAACAGTGCATTGCGCCATGTTTAAAATGACGCTCACCGTGCATGATGTGCCAGGGCGTCCTGTCCCATTTGGATTTATAACTGACGATGATAACTGCTTCAGACTCAACCGAGCAGGAAGATTAACGTAAGGGAGTAAGTAATGTTTTAAAAATTCTTTAACGACCATTTGCCCTGGTAACTCGGCCTTACAGATACCAGGAGCCAGGGAGGTGATTCCCACCTCCTTGCTGGAATCTAGGTAAATACTAAGATAACGATCACCGCACAATCGTGGCAAAATGCAACTAATCCACGCGAAAATCCATTCGCCAAGAAAACAATAACGGCCGTTTATTCCATGGGTTACATTGAGGTAATATTTCACGTGTGGGAACGTACTTACAAAGAAATCCGTTGGATTTTTTTTTGGGGGGGGGGGGGGGGCAAGATCAGGCCATCAGTGTATGGAGCAGTGCAGTTTTTGGTCCTGCGTAACTTCTCGGACATTTCTACGTGACACAAATGCATGAAATATGTTGCATTGGTTTAAACAATTTTATTTTATAATAATACAAATTTCTAAATTGATTGAGGATGCATGACAGCGAGTGAACAATGACATTGCAGGATTCAGGTCACCTGACCAATTTTTACCAGTTTGAGTTGATAGGACTCAAATGGTCTGAAAAGTGCTGCAGATCTACTTGTCACACGCACACACCCATCTCTAACTCTACTGTTGATGCGGAATATTGTGCAATTGATTTTTTTATATTTTTTGTTTTCACTGACATGATTTTTTTTCGAAAATTTATACTCTTTTAATATATGGTATTTAACGATGATTAAACAAACGACACATTAAAATCAGTAATAAATCTTGTTCAAAGCAACCAAATTTAGGCCTACCGGTTAGTTTGCATTCATAACCACAATATGGCTCTGCAAAACATTTGTGGGGTTTGCTCAATTTTCAGAACAGCTGAATGAGCTGCGAAACATGCGCGACACTTCCGAGGATTTTGTGGAAATCTTTGTGGTTTTTGTGGAGAATATTGAAGGACTTTATACAGCAACATTTCAGAATAAGCTTTAAAGTGTTTTTTAAGTTTTGGTTGCAGAATGGAAATGTTCAGGCAGCCCGGGAACCTTGAGCTTCGCTCTAGGTTCCTGGGGCGCCCGAGCGATTGCGATTCTGCGACAAAAAACTCAATCTGTCACTTTAAAGCTATAGTACAAACGCAACGTGTATACACAATATTTGTCATGGAACACAATCGGGGAGGAGGGCTAAGCCTCATATTAACCCTCTTGCAGAAAGTAGACAAGAACACAGGACGGGCAAGATGTCACATAGCCCGGCACATCCCTCTGTGACATGAATAGTCTAATTCTTGAATTGAAATGTAGTATTACGCCAGGCCAACAAGTTTAAGGAAGATACATGTACCACTGTTTCGACGAGACAGAGAGAAGGGCTAGCTATAGACAACATCGTATGACCCCATCGACGCAACAGAGCTCATCGACCATGCGGCTATAGATTGGGTCCTACGACGACTGTAAATGAGAACTTTTCAAAGTGTATAGTGGTGCTCAACTCTCTAAATGTACTGCACGTTAAAGCACGATGGAAGCGTTAAGTTTTTTGTACAATTTATTGTTGAACTGCCTGAAATGATTTTGTTTTCTTCAAATGTACAATTTGGTGATCCAAACAAATCTTTCTGAAGTGAAAGGATTAAGTTAAGAAATGCATGTGTGTAGGCTATCTCGTTGGATAGTGTAAAATGCACAGACGAAAAAGTAACGCCACGTGTCTTCTGTACCTTACCCACAATAACAATTTGGGGATTCGCATAACTCAACGGTATGTAAATGGGCTTTCAGCTGGTACTGCCCATC